>JARUPZ010000015.1:10938856-11008951 GCA_031213475.1 Nereocystis luetkeana | reverse complement strand
CCTAACCCTAACCCTAACCCTAACCCTAACCCTAACCCTAACCCTAACCCTAACCCTAACCCTAACCCTAACCCTAACCCTAACCCTAACCCTAACCCTAACCCTAACCCTAACCCTAACCCTAACCCTAACCCTAACCCTAACCCTAACCCTAACCCTAACCCTAACCCTAACCCTAACCCTAACCCTAACCCTAACCCTAACCCTAACCCTAACCCTAACCCTAACCCTAACCCTAACCCTAACCCTAACCCTAACCCTAACCCTAACCCTAACCCTAACCCTAACCCTAACCCTAACCCTAAACCCTAACCCTAACCCTAACCCTAACCCTAACCCTAACCCTAACCCTAACCCTAACCCTAACCCTAACCCTAACCCTAACCCTAACCCTAACCCTAACCCTAACCCTAACCCTAACCCTAACCCTAACCCTAACCCTAACCCTAACCCTAACCCTAACCCTAACCCTAACCCTAACCCTAACCCTAACCCTAACCCTAACCCTAACCCTAACCCTAACCCTAACCCTAACCCTAACCCTAACCCTAACCCTAACCCTAACCCTAACCCTAACCCTAACCCTAACCCTAACCCTAACCCTAACCCTAACCCTAACCCTAACCCTAACCCTAACCCTAACCCTAACCCTAACCCTAACCCTAACCCTAACCCTAACCCTAACCCTAACCCTAACCCTAACCCTAACCCTAACCCTAACCCTAACCCTAACCCTAACCCTAACCCTAACCCTAACCCTAACCCTAACCCTAACCCTAACCCTAACCCTAACCCTAACCCTAACCCTAACCCTAACCCTAACCCTAACCCTAACCCTAACCCTAACCCTAACCCTAACCCTAACCCTAACCCTAACCCTAACCCTAACCCTAACCCTAACCCTAACCCTAACCCTAACCCTAACCCTAACCCTAACCCTAACCCTAACCCTAACCCTAACCCTAACCCTAACCCTAACCCTAACCCTAACCCTAACCCTAACCCTAACCCTAACCCTAACCCTAACCCTAACCCTAACCCTAACCCTAACCCTAACCCTAACCCTAACCCTAACCCTAACCCTAACCCTAACCCTAACCCTAACCCTAACCCTAACCCTAACCCTAACCCTAACCCTAACCCTAACCCTAACCCTAACCCTAACCCTAACCCTAACCCTAACCCTAACCCTAACCCTAACCCTAACCCTAACCCTAACCCTAACCCTAACCCTAACCCTAACCCTAACCCTAACCCTAACCCTAACCCTAACCCTAACCCTAACCCTAACCCTAACCCTAACCCTAACCCTAACCCTAACCCTAACCCTAACCCTAACCCTAACCCTAACCCTAACCCTAACCCTAACCCTAACCCTAACCCTAACCCTAACCCTAACCCTAACCCTAACCCTAACCCTAACCCTAACCCTAACCCTAACCCTAACCCTAACCCTAACCCTAACCCTAACCCTAACCCTAACCCTAACCCTAACCCTAACCCTAACCCTAACCCTAACCCTAACCCTAACCCTAACCCTAACCCTAACCCTAACCCTAACCCTAACCCTAACCCTAACCCTAACCCTAACCCTAACCCTAACCCTAACCCTAACCCTAACCCTAACCCTAACCCTAACCCTAACCCTAACCCTAACCCTAACCCTAACCCTAACCCTAACCCTAACCCTAACCCTAACCCTAACCCTAACCCTAACCCTAACCCTAACCCTAACCCTAACCCTAACCCTAACCCTAACCCTAACCCTAACCCTAACCCTAACCCTAACCCTAACCCTAACCCTAACCCTAACCCTAACCCTAACCCTAACCCTAACCCTAACCCTAACCCTAACCCTAACCCTAACCCTAACCCTAACCCTAACCCTAACCCTAACCCTAACCCTAACCCTAACCCTAACCCTAACCCTAACCCTAACCCTAACCCTAACCCTAACCCTAACCCTAACCCTAACCCTAACCCTAACCCTAACCCTAACCCTAACCCTAACCCTAACCCTAACCCTAACCCTAACCCTAACCCTAACCCTAACCCTAACCCTAACCCTAACCCTAACCCTAACCCTAACCCTAACCCTAACCCTAACCCTAACCCTAACCCTAACCCTAACCCTAACCCTAACCCTAACCCTAACCCTAACCCTAACCCTAACCCTAACCCTAACCCTAACCCTAACCCTAACCCTAACCCTAACCCTAACCCTAACCCTAACCCTAACCCTAACCCTAACCCTAACCCTAACCCTAACCCTAACCCTAACCCTAACCCTAACCCTAACCCTAACCCTAACCCTAACCCTAACCCTAACCCTAACCCTAACCCTAACCCTAACCCTAACCCTAACCCTAACCCTAACCCTAACCCTAACCCTAACCCTAACCCTAACCCTAACCCTAACCCTAACCCTAACCCTAACCCTAACCCTAACCCTAACCCTAACCCTAACCCTAACCCTAACCCTAACCCTAACCCTAACCCTAACCCTAACCCTAACCCTAACCCTAACCCTAACCCTAACCCTAACCCTAACCCTAACCCTAACCCTAACCCTAACCCTAACCCTAACCCTAACCCTAACCCTAACCCTAACCCTAACCCTAACCCTAACCCTAACCCTAACCCTAACCCTAACCCTAACCCTAACCCTAACCCTAACCCTAACCCTAACCCTAACCCTAACCCTAACCCTAACCCTAACCCTAACCCTAACCCTAACCCTAACCCTAACCCTAACCCTAACCCTAACCCTAACCCTAACCCTAACCCTAACCCTAACCCTAACCCTAACCCTAACCCTAACCCTAACCCTAACCCTAACCCTAACCCTAACCCTAACCCTAACCCTAACCCTAACCCTAACCCTAACCCTAACCCTAACCCTAACCCTAACCCTAACCCTAACCCTAACCCTAACCCTAACCCTAACCCTAACCCTAACCCTAACCCTAACCCTAACCCTAACCCTAACCCTAACCCTAACCCTAACCCTAACCCTAACCCTAACCCTAACCCTAACCCTAACCCTAACCCTAACCCTAACCCTAACCCTAACCCTAACCCTAACCCTAACCCTAACCCTAACCCTAACCCTAACCCTAACCCTAACCCTAACCCTAACCCTAACCCTAACCCTAACCCTAACCCTAACCCTAACCCTAACCCTAACCCTAACCCTAACCCTAACCCTAACCCTAACCCTAACCCTAACCCTAACCCTAACCCTAACCCTAACCCTAACCCTAACCCTAACCCTAACCCTAACCCTAACCCTAACCCTAACCCTAACCCTAACCCTAACCCTAACCCTAACCCTAACCCTAACCCTAACCCTAACCCTAACCCTAACCCTAACCCTAACCCTAACCCTAACCCTAACCCTAACCCTAACCCTAACCCTAACCCTAACCCTAACCCTAACCCTAACCCTAACCCTAACCCTAACCCTAACCCTAACCCTAACCCTAACCCTAACCCTAACCCTAACCCTAACCCTAACCCTAACCCTAACCCTAACCCTAACCCTAACCCTAACCCTAACCCTAACCCTAACCCTAACCCTAACCCTAACCCTAACCCTAACCCTAACCCTAACCCTAAACCCTAAACCCTAACCCCAACCCTAACCCTAACCTTAAACCCTAAACCCTAACCCTAACCCTAACTGCCTCTTGGGTGCCTTACCTTGAACACTACGTGATACCATCATTCCCATTTGTGCGGAGTAAAGGCTTTTTACCTCGCGCAAATGATCTAACTCGACAACCAGCTGTGGGCAACCGCCAAAAAAAACAAAAACGGTACCCTGGTTGTCTAGCTCACGTAGTGAGCGGCATGTTTTACAGTGTCGTGCCAACCGACGCGAACCCAACCTATATAAAATAGAAGGGGAGGGGGGGGGGAGCACAGCGCTGCTACGCCCCCCACCGTCCCCACGTTGTTCTGTATGTCGAGATGCCTGGCTTGACACCCATGTATTCTAAGTTACCCGCCCAGGAGCTGTGCAGGAGAAGATATAGCCGTATGGTGTTGCAGAGGGGGCGCGGGGTGGGGGAAATATGTATTTTTTTTCACCATAGTGTACGACCATCAATGAGCTCCCCGTTGTGGAGACAGCATGGGGGGGGAGCAGGTCTGGTGTGGAGACAGCGGGCACAGCTGCCCATATTTGGTTTTGGCGATTACCCGACGCAAACACACCGATGTATGACCATCAATGAGTTCCTCGCTGTGGAGACAGCGGGGGGGGGGGGGGGGTCCGCTGTGGAGACAGCGGGCACAACTGCCCAAATTTGGTTTGGGCGAATACCCGACGAAAACATATCGATGTACAACCAACAGTGAGTTCCCCGCGGTGGAGACAGCGGGGGGAGGGCAGATCCGCTGTGGAGACAGCGGGCGCAACTGCCCGAGGGAGGAGTTGGCCCCCGCATGCTTCACCTGGGCCGGAATGCATGATGAAAACATACTAATGCACGACCGCCAAGGAGTTGCCCGCGGTGGAGACAATGGGGGGCGGGCTTGCTGTGGAGACGGCGGGCACAACCGCTCGAGGGGGCGCCATCCCTCTCCGTCATTGGTTTTCCATCCCTGTAAGTGTGGCATTCACCCCCCCAACAAACACGAGGGAGACATAAATACGCAGTTTCCGCACTGACGACAGCCGTGTGTCCTGCGAACGTGGGCGGCAGATTTGGGGCCCACGAATTGTCAACCTCTTGCATGGTACAACAAACCATGATTCGGGCTTCCACTATATACGGTTACCCATTTTATATGTATCTACTTCATCCTTCGTTTCTGGCTTATTTTCTTGTGAAACACGAGGAAAGTACAGACGAACGGTTCCGGCAAGGAAATCAGATCGGTTTGCCGTCAAAGTGGCTGCGGCTAGGGCTGTTCACGTTGACATCGGGTTGAACCATGGTAGGGGTTGGACGTTTCGGGCCAACGGCTCCTGACAAATTGAGCTCTTTAAGTGGGGAACTACCAGTTACGATGAAAAAGTTACGCGTATATTGGCTTTAGGACTAGCGCATACAAGTGCCGGTTGGGTGGCACGAACGAGTTTCTTCCAGATACTGTATCGGGTGAGATATTAAGCCCCTAATGTAAGGGTCTCAGGAATTCCTGGTGCCCCCCTACTGTCGAATGGCTCCAAAATCGTGTTGTTCGGGATATTCCGACAACCCTTCGCCGCTGCTAATTCCGGGGGGGGAGTGATGCACCTAATATTATGCTTACTCTTCCGATGGGGGAAGGTATTCATACACTGGTGCCGGTAATTCGGTATGGTGCTAATAAGTTAGTTCCCCCTTACAGGACGGCCAACGTAGATACAGATTGGTATACCTGGCGAACATTTGTGTCGATGACAGACGGCACCGTCGTGCAGACAAATATCCGGTCGTCGCATCCCACAGCACGCACAAAGCTCGAGCCGCTATGGGGGGCAGAGGTTGGAAGATCCACCCCTGCGACTCCACACCGTTGTTAATTCATCGGTAACCCTAACCCGCCCCCCCCCCACTTGTCCCCGTCATCGCCTGCACCTTCCGAGCGCGTGTCTCTGGCGCCGTTGGCAGCGCTTATACACGAGGTACAAGCTGGCCGGCCATTGTTTCGCGTGGAGGGAGGACGCGGCTGCCGGTTCGGACGCAAAGGTTTTCTGCAGCAGCTATTTCCACGCTCGGATAGGGTTTGCTTGGCACGGGCCCACGTGACGGTCGGAATGCCACGATGCATTCGAACACCGGCGTTATTCGGAGCAGCGCCTGGTGGAGGCGAGGGCGGATCTCTGTACCGACATCTTGGCCTCCAGTACACGTCGGGGGTTCAGTTGCGAGCTCGAATAGGCGTACGTACGAGTCTGGTCGCCGATCTTGGAATGCGTTCCGCAGGTTGATGGGTTGTTAGGAGTTCTCGGCGTCAAGTGATTCGAAGATTTTTAAGGCCTCGGCCTTGAGCGAGTTTGTATCGTGGTATTATGCGTCGGAAGGTAACCTGGCCAATGCGATTTCCGGGAAATTCGCGGAGGTGCAGTATTTCCATCGATTAAGGGTAGGAGTGGAGCTGCCGGCCACGCCGCGTCACGCTTACCGGTATCTTTCGGTAGGCTCCTCGCGGGGAAACCCTCATTCCCACGTGGGGCCCGGAGGGAAAAGTGGCGTGGCTGTGTCTGTATCTGATCTGAGTTACTTCCTGATGAGGCGATCGGGCGAAGTGTCCGCCGCTGATTCGGAGGCGGTGCACCCTGTGCACTGCCTGATGCGGGGTGACGTGGCGTTTTTCCGCTAAGGGCACACAGTTAGGAAACATTCGGGGACAACAGCCGGACAAGGTAGAGGTGCGGTTAAAGGGGCATAAGGGGTATCGAGAACAGGTTGACAGTGTGCGTGTGCGGACTCGAAGTGAGGTTCGTGGGCCAAGGTCGTCCTTTAGGGCAGACGGCGGGACCGTTGCCCTTAGGTTGGAGTTGATGTCAGGTGTTCCTGATTTTCCCGACCATGCCCCCCTTTCCTCGTATCGGTGTGGTAAGGCCGTAAGAGTGGTCAGGTAGGGCCGTGTCCTTCGAGCAATCAAGAAGGTGGTGGCGAAATCAGGTCGGAATCGCGATGAGTTCGCCCTGCTCTCGTTCCTTATAAGAGCCGCGACCACGCTCGCGGCGGGGGAAGACGTAGCGGAGCGAGTTATCCAGAGAGAGGGGAGGTGGAGGTCCGACGAGTACAAGGCGTACACGCGTAATGACATAGAAGATCCCACGAGGGTGTCATGTAAGCTGGCGAGGGCGATGGTGGCAAGGGAGAGACAGCCGCGGGAAGGAACAGTCTGGGGTAAGAAAACACTAAGAGTACGGTAAACAGTAGTTTCACTTCACCTCGGCGTTAGAGGAGTCGAATGGTACCGTACTATTCGCAGGCTTGGTCATCCGAGACAACTGTAGGCCGTACTAGTTGGGAACCTGGCCGGTATGATAGTAGGGAGAGAGACAGAAAATAGAGTGGTCGAGATTCTCAGGGTATTGCAGGGAGCTGAGATAGAGATATCGGGCCGAGGGGAGGAACATTTCTCTCCCACGACTCACGAAACGATAATGATAATGCAATTCGATAGATATACAATACAAACTTGTAGGATCGACACGAGAGATACATACTGCAAACGAAAAGGTCGGCAGGGTACCAGTGCCCAGCCATCGGGACCCAGTCGTTGACTCGGGGGAACCAGTCATTTTGAAGTAGCGAGTCCAAGAGTACGTTAAAGCGCTAGAACGACAAGAGTCCTCGTGAGTGAGCCTTGAGGGTACGAGGCTCCTGTGTCTCAACGGTACGAGGGCCTGAAATACCCATGTTCTCGCGAGTCTTATGGGTACTTATATTCGAAATATAAAACCAAAATATAGTATTACAGTCCAATCGCACAGATTGCGATGGCTTCGACGTGCCGCGTACGCACCCATTCTAAATAAAACTTTGCAGTAAAGTCCAAGGTGACATACAAGGAAAGCTCTCGCCGAAGATCCTTACGTACATGCACCCCGTAATAAAACTCTGCTCGGAAGACAAAACGGATACTGCTCCTGCTACTGCTACTACTGCTGCTGGTGCTTCAGTTGCGTTCTGTCTGCGTCGAACATGAAGCGAAGACCTGTTCAGCACAAAAGCGCACAAGTATCATACGACGAATCAAAAACGATGTAACGCATATGAAGACTGCCACAGCCGACATCCCTCCACCTTATCCACCAAAAAACGACCAATCCCCTCCTTAAGCACTCCCTATTAGTAAGAAGCATCTGCCAAACCTACACTGCAATCGGTAGAAACTAGGAGAGAGTCGCTGCCGTCCTCCTCTCTCTGCAGCTCTTCTCTACCTACTCCAACCCCTCCCCCCAGATACTACTGTTTACTACTACTACTACTACTACTTAACCATTGTTGCTGCCCGCACCCCTGAGGCCTCCTTTCCAAGCACTCCCGAAGAAAAATCTCTCAAAACCCCCCCTGTCCATAAAAATGGCTGGTTTTATCATGGGCACAGTGGGCTGTGCGGTGATGCTGGTCTACTCTTCTACCGGTAGAACGTAGGAGAGTGATTATGCCGTCTTGCTCTCTCTGTAGCCCTTCTACCCTCTCCAACCCCTCTCCCCCCCGTATTACCACTACTGCTGCTACTTCCCGTACCCCTGACCCTGCCACCTCCAACCGCAAGGGCCAAGTCCTCCTTCCCCAATCACCCCAGGAGACGCATATATCTACCAAACAAGTACTACTGCCACTGTCCTGTACCCCTGATCCTTTCCAGTCCAACCGCAAGGGCCCGGTCCTCCTTCACAAGCACTCCCGAATAATTGGTTCCCTTCGGCCTCTCTCTCTTTCTTCCCGGGCTTTTTTATGAGCGATGGACGACGAAACTCTTCCTGCATGGCGCACATTGTCGATGGGAAAAACTTACATGCACGTGCGTGTGCACGTATAACATCCATTCACCTAACCTTACAGAAGTAGTACAGGAATCACGGTGTTACCTCATTTTTGCGTTTTTCTCGTCGTTTTGATCCGTTTTTTGCGAGTATCTAGCTCAGTTTGAACTATTTACCATTTTTTTGGAATTTTGGTCCATCGACTTTTTCGACTTTTTTCGTTATCGTATATTTTTCGTTTGAGTCCATTCTCCGGATTTTTTGCGTTTCCCCTAGAGCTTCGTCCTGTTTTCATATTGTTCTGGCCGTTTGTTTCGTATCCCTTTTGTTGCCGGTTCTCAACGTTTTTCCTCGGTTTCGTCCGTTTTTGATATTTTCTCGTACGTTAGGTATGTTCGGAAGTATAGCTGCGCTTGATTATTTTTATGAATTCGAGAAAGCGCTTGTATTCATGAACACGGTTTCTGTTCGTGATTGTAAGCTACATCAGACATTATAAAAAACGAAGAACAGAACTAAAGAGCACAGTGTACACGTGAGTGTTATTGGTAAAAAAAAAAAGAAAACAAGTAAATACCTTGATACCTCTGTTTTCACTTTTTTTTCAAGTCCCAGAGCACTTTATTGTTGTTATGAAACGGGTGCCAAATAAAGGAAATATGGGTTTTACCCAGGGTCGAAGAGGAACATAGGAGGAGCTCGAAGCGTTGGGATGAGGTTCCGATAAAGTTTCTCCGCCCGGTTGGCAATCGCACAATGGCCAAGGTAGTGCGTGTGGCTGTCACGCAGCTTGTCTGTTAACGGCGTGAACATATATGGGTAGGGCATCACCGAGGGACGCCCTCGCAAGCAACCGGGGGGTCAGGAGGAAGTGGCGGTTACGGTATATTTTTCGACATGAAATGAGTTCTACTCAACACTCAAACGTCTGCCATCGAACTGCGATGGGCGATACACAATTTCTAGAGCACTCCGGAGGGTGCGGACACATGGTTAGGGAATAAACAAGGGGTGCCCTCGTCAGAAACCGGGGGATAAGCAAGTAGCTGTGGCGGTAAGTTTTTCGACATGAGTTCCACTCAACATTGAAACCTCTGCCCCCGAACAGCACAGCGATGGGCGATACACAAGTTCTAGAGAACCTCAGAGGGAGCGGGTTGGACCGCGAGAACCGCCTGCTGTGGAGGGTACTTCACGTATGCGAGTTCTGTCTATCCACCGTCTCTGTCGAGCGCTATTTGGCTCAGTTTGAATTATTATCCTTTTGGGGGGGGAAGTTTTGGTCATCAATGTTTTCTTGTTTTTCTTTCGTTTTCGTTCTTTGGCCGATTTTCAACGTTTTCCCTCGGTTTCGTCCGTTTATTGCCTTTTTCGCATTCGTTAGGTAATAATGTTACGGCAATGTAAGCGACGCTTGACTATTTGTATGAATACGAGAAATCGTTTGAATTCATGAACGCGGTTTTTGTTCGTAATTATAAGCTCGCAAGGCGTATCAGGGAATATTTGACCATAGAAAGGTGTACCGTGACAGAAAACGTCTTCTAACTTGGGTTTAGTGTACCCTAATTACCTGGAGGGTTTTTTATACCGTAAACTGACAAAAACAATGGCTGGTGTACTCTTTGTTGTAATTTTGTTGATTGGGATAGGTTTTAAATTGTGCTCCTAGAAACCTCAGGTGAACCTATCGGGGAGGGAATAAAACACAGTAAGTGGAACTCACAGAGCCTGATAGCGTTGAAAGCGTTCCTTCCACCGCATGTCTGCAACGGTTCCCCCTCGCATTTGTAGTTGCACGTGGCAGAGCCCAAGCGGTCGATCACGGTGTCCTCGTACCCGCAGAAGCACTCCTTTCCGTACTGGACCATCGCCCAGGCAGCATCGTGACCGTTGCAGTGGTGCATGCAGGTCTACAGCAGCATAGCAATAACAGTTCAGTTGATAAAACATACGAACAAACAACAACACCAGAGCATCAGCCAGCAGTCAACACGCACCAAGGGTGGATGGGTTCCACACGGAGGGCTAGTAAAACGAAGCAGGGGGCAGTCAGAGCATGTCGCAAGGGCTCTCACATGGGAGCGCGCTGTACCTGTTATAACAGTGGTCCGTGCCCCCCAAAGAAACAGAAACATGGATACGAGGACTGAAACACAGGACAACAGCACAGCGAGTACTAACAAGCCGCAAGGGTTTCCACAAGGGTCTAAAAAGACGACAAGACAAGACAGGGATGGATGACGCTGAAAAAAACACAACTCTCACAAATACTACGAGTAGAGTGCTCATTGCCCTGAGTATCGGCGGATGAATGAACAGGGCGTGTGGTGTCCCCTCCTGTGCGCATCGATCCGAGGGAGGATTTGACGCCTGAACTTTTGGACCCCGAGGCTGCCACTATTATTGTTGTAGCAAGACAACAACAACAAAGGTTTTTTAACACATCAACCGCCCACGAGTACATAGTGTGAACGGCCATATATACGTACGTAGGGGTGAGTAGGATGATGCGTTGCCCGTGTCGTGCGACTCCGCGCCGAAACCAAAGAGGCATCTACTTATACACGAATTTTCAATCGAAACGCCTCTTTTATCGTTCGAGACAGAGTCGTCTTACCCAAACCTAACGGGCCGTTATTAAATTTACGTTAATATTGAAAACTAATCATTTCTTTATTTCTATTTCTAAACAAGAGTGGTCTTAAAAGGGACCGTTTTTAGGCCAAAATTGAATCCAACCACAAACTATATTGAATTTTCTCGGCAGGGTGGTATGTACTACGTACACTACGTACAGCGCGAGTACGGAAGTAAGGGCGTCAACTTGAATCGCTCTCCGCCACTCACCGCCCCCAATCATAAGCTTGCAGCCGATACCGTATTATTAGTGAATTGATATCGTCAATTTTTCCCTCTGAATTAAAGGGTTGTACTTCATGTATAATGTGTATGTGTGTGTTGCCAGTTGACCAGCACTAACCTTGTAGCTCATCGTCGAGTTCGCAATCATGTTCAGCCCCACACGGTCCTCCTTGTCGTCGGCGTAACACGGGTACTGCTGTGTAGTCGGGGCTAACAACAACATGAACATACATGAACATACATACACAAAAACCAAAAGGGAGCATGGGCGAAAAGGTAGCGAGAAGAGGTTACTTACATAGTACTAAGAGTGAGATAACTCGCCGCTTACTGCAAACAATTACATTACTACATTAATGCCGCAACAGGGGACACCATAACAAAACACCGTGGTTACTACCGGGTATAGAGTAAACAAACAAATATACCCTTCTAGGGCAAACTCCAGTCTCGTTTTGGGAACAAACCACTCAATTATAAATCAATGTGGGTTGTCCCGGGAAACGGGACCGCAGTACTAAACGGGTTAAGCCCCCCCCCCCTCCGCCAAGGAGAAAAAACAACATTCCGCTGTCCTAAACAAAATACGAGCTTTTTTTGCCAAAGCGTCCAAAAGAGGTCCTAATTTTTAAACGTGAGATCACATACCGCCTACTGCAAACCGTCAACCTTAAGAGCACCGTAACCGGGGACAGGGGGCATCATAACACAGATAGAGCCATGCGGTCGCGCTTATCGTCGTTGTAGCACTAGTATTCAGAACCAGGGGCTACCGGCGGGGTGTTGTCTTCAGCGGTCATCATCTCATAATCATCATCACCATCATCACCAGATTCAGGGGGAAGGGAAGGGCGGGAGGAAGAAGCCACAGTGTAGAAGTGCGTCTACTTTCCAAATAAAAAAAAAACAGCCTTGATCATGCATCTCTCTCGCACCAGTAGTGGTGCACAGTTCTTGTTTTTCGTTCCCGAGGTTCAAACATGCTCGTTTCGTACGTCGTATATTTCTGACGATGCCGACCTGAGCATCTTTGAACGCCAGGCCGTTAACGCGATACGATCTTTGCCGTATAATGCGATTTATCTATTACGTTACAGAGCAAGGATACTATACATTAGTAGTCTTGCAGAGGTAGCTGCTTACCGTCGCCCGTGAGGTAGACGGTCATGGCGTAGCTCCCGCCGCAGATGGTCATGGGGTCCCCCGAGCAAGGCCTGTCGCAAGTGGCCGGACCGTACTTGTTGTAGTCGGTGCCCTTCTCTCCGCACCAGCACTCGTGTCCGTATTGGGTGCCGTAGTAGTACTTACCCTTGCTCGAGCAGTGCTTCTGGCAATCCTGATATCAGCGCGCGGGTCGGGGGGGGGGGGGGGGGGGGGGGGGCATATAGTGGGGTCAGGCGCCGTAGCGATGTGTGTCCTTACGCACCCGAGATCGTCAGATGAGGGAGGAGGCGAGGGGGTCGAGGTAAGGTGTAAGAGGGAAACGTGGGATAGAGCACCTTGTCAGACCCAAAGTTGAACATATCAGGAGACTTCAGTTTTGGACTGTGACGGATAGCTACAGTATCATAGAAACGAACACTGGTCTACTCTACTTAAATACTATTTTCAGCCTAGGAGCAGCCCCAAAGGGGTGCGTGTAACTTTTGACCTTTGTTACCAGAAGCATCTTCTGGGATTTCCTTGATCAGAACAGAGGTATTATTCAACTATATTAATACCTGGGTACCTGGGTATATTTTTTATCGCTCACCTCAGGCGACATGTCGGAGGCAGTGATTTTGTCGGTGAACACCCGGTCCATGTCGTCCTTAACACACCCGAGCGCGTCGGAATCCTCCTCGGCTGCAAAAATAAAAAATAAAGGAAGAAACAATAAAACAACCCACGATGGATGATGGATAGTCAACCAATTTGTGGGTGAAACAGGTGGAGAACGAATGTTAATGCTGGATGGAATCAAATGGCAAACACAACGGTTTTTTTGTTGCGTCGATAAAACGGTTGCAACGTAGTCCGCCCTGACTCCTACTACCGTTCCGTGATTGGATCTTTATGCCGACAAATTTCCCACGCGGTCGGCGTTTGGGGTTTTTATTCGGGTTACGGCTTTTAAGTAATGTTTCAAGGCTTTGAGTTCTAGACATGTTTCAAACATTTCCTCGAAGCCGGGCCCTTGGGTCTAAACAACACTCTTACTACTACCCTCAACAAGGAGAATAGTGCGATATATATCGTGATGGCAGGATAGTAGCAGAGTTATGAGACCCTTTTTCGAATATATGGTAGGCACACGCTGCACTGAGAAAGACCAACGGACTTTCCATGCTGCTAACCAATGAATGGTTCATTGTGGTTCTGACTGCTTTCGGGATACTTGTAAATATTCGCGTCGTACACGTGGTGAACTCCCCTCCTCAACGAAGAGGCTACTGTTGTAACACAAGTCACCATACCCGGGAATATAGTACCCGTTTGTTGTGTGACATGAAAACAAAAAGTTTACTATGTTGCCGGCCACTGTGGTCTACTAGTTGCGTGTTGTACGGATGTAGTACGTGTCGGGTGTACGTTCCGCAGTGAGAGGACTGCTGCTGCTGTAGCATAACTGGCGTGCTGACCTTGACTAAAGACCTGCATGGCGTATCGTCCACCGCAGTTGATCCCATCATTGCCGGAGCAGGCGGTGACGCATTCATTGATGGCCTCCCCGTACCGAGCGTACCGGCTGTCGTATTCGCCGCACCAGCACTCGTTACCATTCTGCAGCCCGTAGTAGGGATAGTCGGAGCAGTAATTCGCACAAACCTGCAGGCCCACGAATGTGTGCGAGAGAAAACCGGCAGATATTATTAATATTATCAAACGGGAAGTAAGTACAGATCGATTTTTAGGCAGGCGTACAGTTGTATAATAATAGAAGAGCCCGAGTACCGTGATAGTAAGGGGATGGACCTAATTCAGCTATGCGTACTATTACTACTGACTACACCAGTACGTAGTGAGAACAGTAGTACCTCAAGTTTTATAATCTCTTGAATTTTCAATTTCCACGGCATGAAAAAATAGAACTGTTGGCTGAATTCTACGATTCCAACCGATTCATTTATTATACGACCAACCAATGCACACAAGTTGATGACAGTTACAAGTATCCTGCTGCCCGAGTTTCCGCGGCGACCTTATTATTACCAGACATTATGAATATATACGTACTACTGCTGTAGATTGTTTCACTCTACAGGTCAAAACAATCCAAAAAGGATGCGCGTAGAAATATTCCTCGAATGCCTTGCTTGTTCGGTCTTTTTTCTGTTTAATACTGGGGGTATTCATGGTATATTATAAGTGATCGCGTTATCGGGGCTTGCATGTGACAGAGGATGAAGACAACGACATATTATAATTGTCAGCCAGAAGAAAAAAAAACAAAATTGCGACGACGATTTTTACCTATTCAAAATTCTTGTCGAAATGTGATCAGCAAGAGTTGCACAGCAGTTGTTTATCGCTACTACTTGGGGTTATGGTTGCATTGATTGGAAGTAGATATTATTACGTAATACATATATTAGTTGCAGTCTACTGGAATAATAGTAGAGTAGCAGTAGTATAGAGCAGTAGAGAGCAGTAGTTGCAGTCCACGGGTAGCAGTGGTTGCGCCACTCGCAGCCGGGGGGAGGGTTCCACGCCACGATGTTCCCGTACTACAATGGAAAAAATATTTTCAACCCTCTCACACACTGCCAAAAGTACATTTGAACTAAGTATTTAGACTCTACGACGTACCAAAGGGTTGGTTGGTTCTGGAAAAGTTTATCATGCAAATATTCAAATATGGACCAGAGTACTTCGTCGTATAACGGGGCGGGGAAGCGTTGAAAAGAAACAAATCAATCGCCGCTGCAACAACCGAGTCCCCCCCCCCCCCCCCCGCCCCCTATTAAAAGCTAGTCGGTACTACGATGTTATTTACTATAGAGAGGAAATATCGAATAACAACATAAGCAAACGACCTGTGCTATTGATACAGTAGTGTTATTAATAGAGCAGTAGTACAGCATACCATTAGGCCCGCGAATGAAAAATTGCCCTATAAGAACAGAATGCTCACTTTTTGGAGAAAGCTACGTAAGAAAATTGGGTCGAGAAAAACGGCTCAGTCATTAACTAACTCTGCACTAAATCTTATATAATAGCACATGCCCAAGGCTGTTTGAAGATGGCGCCCCAATAAGAAGCTCAGCCTTTCTCAGATTAGGTGTTTCATGCTACGGGGGGTCTAGTGTGTTGAGTGCTATAAAAAGAAACAGAGTGCAACCCTTGTACAAATAGTGTATACCAGGTACCTGGCACCTGGTGTAACACTATTAATACCAGTACAACTACCGTGGTACGAGCATGTATTGACCGTATACAGGTAGTCCTCACAGTGGTGTCCAAGCTGTCGGTCGTCATCGACTTCTGGAAAATTCTGCTCCGGGAGTCCTTGTAGCATCCCAACTCCATAAACCCAGCCAGGCTCCGCGAGAGGGCCTGCAGATACATCGGCATTCAAACCGGTACAAGGTTACTTGCATTCGTGGTGAATAATTTATTTTATTTTATTCGTGAAGTCATGCATTCACGGCCAGAACCGTCCAGCATCATGTGTATGGTATGTATGTTTAGTCCACATCATGTGTGTATGCATCAAGTTGAGGAATCACGTAGTAACAGGGGCGAGGGGCACCCGTTCATCAATAAATAGCGCGCAGCAAGTGGAGAAACGCAAAGAAGGGGGAGAAGGAACTTCCATCGAGGCGATGCGACATTAAACCCTGGGTTGGTATAATACATGTACCTTCAAGTGTTTCGTCGCCACAACGGGAGTCCAGTAATTTCTATGTGACAAATCTGAAAAATGGGAACGAAACAAAAAATGAGAACGGACGTTTTTTTTTAGAAAGCAAACCAATTGTGTACAACTCCAAGAAAAAAAGTTGACAGTCCTGTGGGGCTGTACAGCAACCTTCGAATGAGCTGTCGCTCAGGCTGGAAGTCCTCGGCATCGCCGCGGTAGCCAGCATCATCTATCTAGAGAGATCACAATAGAGCCAGCGTATATCGATTTTTGCGCCCACCCGAAGGCACGAGTTGAAGCATGACCGTTCTAACGAGCTCCTCTCACAGGGCTGGCCAAGGGGTTTCGCAGGATCATTTTGGTTATCTGATACACCACATGGTTCTGGAGATACGGCTTGGTTCTCATTTTAGGCTTCGTTCCCATTTTTCCGATTTGTCTGTTTGTTGCTGTAAGGGGGCGAACAAAAAACAAAATATCCCCTCTGTACGTGGCTGCCGCGCAAGCATATATCTAGTTTACATATCAGATAGCTACTGCTAAAATATTACAAGTACCTGGTACATAAGTAAAATACATAGAGTAAGTACGAGCCTCATAATAGCAAGCAACGGTTGAAGCACTGCAGGTCGGCATGCTCATGTTATTATGTGGTATCGATATGCCTATCCTTTGACGTGGCGAAGTGACTGGAAGCAAGTACCCCCTCATTTCATTTGTGAGTTATGATACGTGTACATACCGTAATCATCCGAAGGTGCGCACCGGGTGCGATCGCGTTTTTAAATGGTTCAACGTTGTGTTTTTTATCGCACCCCGGTGCTTTCTCTCCGATGGGCGCCAACCTTCCGATGGGTGCGAACCTTCGCATGATTACGGTACTACTGTATTTCAGTAGTACATGCATTGCGTGCTCGTAGAAAAGAGTGCTCGACTCACATTTCCGGCCACGTGCAGGTTGTTGGTGTTCATGTTGGCCCGCAAAGAGCCCTCCCCGAGAACGACAGGAAACATCGCGACGGCCGCCACGACTCGCGCCATTGTCGATTCTTCGAGGTAAAAAACAAGGGAGCGACAAGACTAATAAGATTTCGGTGTCAGATTCATGGCGGTGTGGTAACATATATATGGTGCAAAAACAATGGACAAAATTGACAACAAGAAACTCACCCGCGAGGATGGGTGGGATGGAGAAGTCACTAACCTTTTAAAACTCTCCATGATAGGAGCGAAACAAAAAAAAGCGCTA
Organism: Nereocystis luetkeana; assembly: GCA_031213475.1. Lineage (NCBI taxonomy): Eukaryota > Phaeophyceae > Laminariales > Laminariaceae > Nereocystis > Nereocystis luetkeana. Next base: position 10,991,554 of record JARUPZ010000015.1, on the reverse strand, counting down.
AAAACATGATAGAAAATACGCTGGGATCATCAGAGCTAGAGCAAAAAGAGTCATATCTCAAGCCGATCGAAAAGCGCAATACGACGACAAGGAGGAGTACGTACGTACCCTGATTGCAAACTACGGTGGCAAAATGAACGCGGCGCCGCTATTGCTGCATCATGGTGTGTGTATGCTCAGCGCTCCAAACGACAAGACGAGAGGTGGATGCCTGCTTTTCCACCACATACACATTGTGCCAAAAAACGGCCCATTTAGAATGGAAAACAAATAAATGCTTGCTTTTATTTGGGCTTCTCGCGGAGCATGACCCGACCCGCGGGTCGGGAAACGTGGTTTTCAAATGTCACGGGTCGGGTCGGGTCTGGTTGGGTCAGGAAGTAAGTGTTAAACATAATATGGGTCGGGTCGGGTCGGGTCGGGTCGGGTCTAGAGGTTTTCAATCTCGTGGGTCGGGTCAGGTCGGGTCAATAGTTTTTTCTAATGTCGCGGGTCGGGTCGGGTCGGGTCGGGTCAAGAAGGGATGAAAAGCTCACCGGTCGGATCAGGTCATGATCCGCGAGAAGCGGGTCACCCGCGGGTCGGGCTCGCGCACTCGGGTCGCGGATCCGAGACTTCCCGTTCTCTTACCAAAAGGCTTCTCTCGTACCAATAATACCCAATCACCCTCCTTTGGTATCATATATTCAAACATTAAAACATCGCCAAATTCGTTTATGCCCGCATCCATTCATACCCACTACAGCCGGGTCATATATCGCTGCGGGCCACTAAAATGAAGATTCAATGCTACTTGTTGAAGTGCCTACCCCCGAGCCAGATTCCCGGGTCGAACCTTCGGGTCAAGACAAATGATCTCGCGGGTCAAGGTCACCCGACCCGCATGAATCCCGTTTTTGACACTCGCAAAGCAGCCGACTTCAAGGGGGAGGCCGTGCAATCGGACGGTGGTGGGTCGGGTCGGGTCGAGTCAGGAGTTTTGCAATCTCAGTCGGGTCCGGTCGGGTCAGGAGATTTTAAAATCTCACGGGTCGGGTCGGGTCGGGTCGGATCGGGCCAAAAGGCTTCCAGAATCTCGTGGGTCGGGTCGGGTCAAGTCAACGTGCCTCATTTTTTTCGCGGGTTGGGTCGGGTCAGGTTCGCTGAACCGGCCCGACCCGACCACCCGACCCGTGAGGTTTGACCTCACCAGCGAAAAGCCCCGGCTTTTTTACCAGCAGAAGAAGAGAATCGATCATACTGCTGGCTGCTGTACCTGGCACCAGGTACGTCGCAGTAATTTTGTGTGAAACCAGCTGGTGAAACTCTAAACTGTTACGAATGTGGCGCGAATAAGTCACAGGCCACCAGTGTATCAATCAATGCATAGTATCTTCGGCCACGACCCACGGCCCACCCAGCAACAAGAATATATATATATATATATATATATATATATATATATGTCGGTTGAGGCACTATTTACTGATAACGCGCCACAAACCACCGTGCGTTACAAAATCAAGCTATAAATAAAAAAATGCCGTTTACAGAGCAGATACATACTATCTACGTGCTTGCTGTGCAAAACCAGATCACATCAATCAATCGTGTGATCGCGAGCTCACAAAAGATAATTTATGTGCCGACTCAAAAAAGAAGAGCGAAGTGTAGCGGTATGTATGTATGTGTGATCTCGGTGGTGGATTACCTAGGTTTCCGAGTGGAGACGACGAGTGGACGCCTTCTGTCGACCTGGGGTCAACGGAAAGAGGAGGCCCTGCTGGATCGCGGGTTCGTGGGAAGAATATGAGCAGGAGCAGCAGCAGCAGCAGCACAGCAGCATCGCGTCGGTCAGCACATAATTTGCCGAGAGGTCGAACAGGACTAAATAAATAGAAACAAGGGTCATCAAATGTATTATGTCAGGTCACGCCAGGTCAGGTTAAGGTCATCTCGGGATCCAGTGAGAGAAACAATTAATACTATGCTATCACACCGCACGTACCAAGTACCTGGCAGGGCTGGTATGCACCAAACAAAAAAACGAAAAGGAGAAAAAGAGAAAAGGTTTAGCAGTTCTCGGTGTCGGACCATTTGTGGGTTGCTACATACAGTAACTACCAGTATTCAATAATAGTGATAGCAGCAGTAGCAGCGCAGTGGACATCGGTGATAGCCCGTGAATACGAGTACAACGCCAGGATAAAATGGTGAGGGTAATGGGCCGCTCGCGAGGAGAACAGACGAGACGCTCAAGGCGTGGTGGAAGGGAGGGGGGCGCGACGCACCCATCCCGAGAGGAAAGCTGTGGTGGATGGATGAGAAAAAAGAAGCCGATCAAAAACATATCAATCAGTTGATCCTTGGCTGATCCATGTAAATATTATAGCACCGGCACCTACCTGGTATCTGAGATGCTCAATCTGTTCTGATTATGTTTGTTTGTACGTACGAGTATAGAACCAGAAGTTTAACAAAGAGAGAAAAGTCGAAACCACAAACCATTCTTCATAAAATATCAGCCAGGATCCGTACGTACTGACAAGATGTGTGCGTGTAGTCTAGCGTCACTTACTTATCTGGTCTTGAAGCGAGAGAGAGGAGAGAGAGGTGCTCGATGGTGCCTCTGCTGCGAATAGCTTCGAAATTTATAATTATTCTTCAAGAGCGAATAGCTTCGAAATTTATAATCATTTTTTGTTTCGTTCCCACAACAGCAGATAGATCTGATTGCCATAAACAACAGCATCACCGATCGATCGGGATTGAGCAACAAAAACTACGACTCATCCATGAAACCCGAACACATTTCCAGCAAGCACCATGAATGAGGCCACTTCTAAAGCAGTCGGATTTGCAGCCGGTTGGAAATGGTGCTATGAACACACTGTACGTAGCCGCAACCTACACGCAATAGCGCAGTGAAGCGGAGGCAACGCTACAGGTCCAAGGTGTGATACACAGACTAGTTTGAGTTCGGGATGACCGACGAGAGCAAGTCGCCGGAGGCCGAGGCCAACGCGGCTACTGCGGCGCGAGGTGTGCAGGCTGCGTTGTTTGCCTCGCAAACACAAGCGAAGGCGAATGCTCATGCTGCTGTAGCTGCTGTGCAAGCGGAGGTCGACGCTGGCGTCGAGACTTCTATGTCGCCAGTTGGGTTGGGAGTTGACTTAGCGTGGGTTTGCTGTTGGGGCAGCCCGGGGGGATCACCCCTTCTCCAACCCCCCTTCTCCGGGCGGGGGGTTGCGCATTAATATAATACAACTTCGAAAGCAAAGTGCAAAGTTGGAGTTTTCTCCAAGATCTATCAAGAGTGGTTTCCCGCTTAAGCTACAGGAGTTCACCTCCGGTGCTTTTCCGATACAACTGGGTGCAAATACGATTACGATCAGGGATCGGATCGGGAAAAAGTGTTTTCCGACCCAATGCAGAAGATTGAACGGAGGAAATCTGAGGTGTGTGAAGAGGTATTGAATCGTTGGCATGCGTCAACAGGGGGGGGGGGGCAAGAGAGTCATAGAGTTGATGATGGGTTGCAGTTGGTTGAACTAGGAAGACAGAGAGAGGCTGGGAAGGGTTGATACAGTGAGGAAGAAGACCATCTACCGCAGTACTCTGCTCGTGTGGGTGTATATATACAAGCAGGGGTTTGTTATCCTTTAGGAGGTCGGCGAGTTGAAAGAAGATTCCAGATTCATGAGCAAAACAAACGGGGATTGAAATAACATTTTACCCAGTTTGATAGGAAAAGTACCGGAGTCGGTTTCCTGCAACTAGGCACCTGGAGAAGCGGGAAACAGCTCTAGATAGGTCATGGAGAAAAGTCCAACAACTCCTTATGAGACAAAAAACAGCAGTTTGGCACATCTCCGGGGCAAAAGCTCTCGTCTCGTGCGAACGTGCCGATAGCACCATTTCCAACTAACTGACTGCAAATCCGACTGCTTAAGAAATGGCCTGACTACAACACTACTATCACGCACACGGTCGAGCTTTCCTTGAACTATTAATAGACATATCTTCGTGCCCGTCACCACTGGCTTGACATCGACAACGGCCGTTGCTATACCGAGCAACAGGCCTCTGACTACCTGCCGTCATCCATCGATGCGATGCCCCTGTACTTCGAAATATATCGCACCCGAATTCGAAAATTATCATAGATGGACTTGACCTCTGTTTTGCGAGTAGACGAGAACCCCAAATTCTTGTGCGATCTGGAACGTATCGTATGCAGTAGGATACCACGAGTACAACAAGAAACTTAGACCGCAGGTTCATAGGTGTACACATACATGAAACACACGCCGACGAGGCTAACCTCGTGCGCACTGCTGTGCGCGCTATCCGGCATGATCGTTGCTGGATGGAGACTACTAGACGAACAGCTGCTGCTGATGATGATGCTGCTATCGCTATCATAACGTGAAGATAACATCGAGGCAAATCGTCTACCAGGTAGTCTTATTTCGTTAGTATACCTGGTATTTCGGTTCTGGGAGCGCGATCGCGGTGATCTTAGTGGTGGTGGTTGAGATGGTCGTGATCACCAGTGAAGCTACAGCAGTGTACCAACAGTGCGATCGAAGTGAGGGGTGTCTCTCCTTACCTGATAAAAGAGCGCCCGCGATGTGCCCCGCTGACGTTGGACGTTGGGTCAGATGTGCTTGTGTGTGTGAGTTGTGCCAGAAGTGGCGGGGGATGGGTGGGTGGGTCGTGAGAGTAGGAGTCTCTTGACGCGAGAACGAAAACAACAAAAAAAAAATAACAAATAATAAAATGCTGAACAAGTAGAGCTCTTCTTCGCTTGCCACATGACTTACTTGAATAGAGTACGACTATACTAGATTTCGACCACACATACAACAGCCCGGAAAGCCTTACGTACGGGAAGATTGTATAGGATACAATTGGGCTTTCCAGTAGTTGGGAAAAAATTAAAAATCCATGGGTCAACATTTTGATATTTTAAGCCTATTATGCCGAAGCTGCATGACGTCATCATGAGTCTTGCAGAACAACAGAAGACATCATGAGTCTTGCAGAACAACAGAAGAACAGACCACCGCCACGCGGTAGTAGACCGCGCAGACGCGCCTACTAGAAAAAGACCAGCAGGCCTCATGCTCTTTTTTTTATTTCGCTTTATACATGGTATCCATGCAACAGGTCAGGTACCGGCATATCTACCACCACTCCCCTCCCACCGCCCGTATATATATGCCGGTATCTTCCTCTCCTCCGTGTTACTTCGCATCGTCCGTGCAGCAAGCAGCTCTCTTGCGTCGTTTCTATTCTGTTTTTCGTTTGAGATTTGTTTCCGGTTCATTGTCTTTTTGTTCTTTTATGGTATCTTGCTTGTTTGTGTTGTGTTGTGCGTTCTCGTACCCGATACCCTGTGAGTCTGGGAGAAAGGAAACGTTTTCGCTCACTCTGATCGGGCCGAAGACCACAGCAACCACGGGACAACATAAAATTAAATACCCAAGTATGGGTTCCAGGTTCTCGGCCAGACCGTCGCACCGGTATTGTCCCGCGGAGCTCCCACCATTCGCCGAGGTCGTGGATACGGTGTGGGTTCCAGGTTCCCGGTTCTCGACCAGACCGTCGCATGGGTATTGTCCCGCGGAGGTCCCACCATTCGCCGTCGTGGATTGTACGACTGTGGTCACCCATATTCCAATGTGGCAATCACTGCTGCTGTAGATTGACACACTCTTTTCCCCATCATCGTTGATGGTCGTTTCTTGGGATCGTCCGTACCGCAATGACCGATCCAATACCCACAAGCCTGGCGTGTCCTACACGCTACACTCTAAGAAAGGAAAGTGCCATAGATGTCGATCGAGTCGATTCTGGGGCTCCTCCCCACACAAGTCACATCAAGAATCATCAGCTGTAATCACTGTAGATTGATCGGATCCAAGGCCCATGCCTTGAACACACACTCTTCTCCCCATCATCGTTGATGGTGGTTTCTTGGGATCGTCCGTACCGATCCAATACCCACAAGCCTGGCGTGTCCTACACGCTACATACACTCTAAGAAAGGAAAGTGCCATAGATAGATGTCGATCGAGTCGATTCTGGGGCTCCTCCCCACACAAGTCACATCAAGAATCATCAGCTGACAAAGGAGAGACGCATCCATTTTTTCAAAGCGGACTTCTTCCTCCACACAATGATTTAGACCGTGTCAGCTGCCGACCTGGAGAACCATCTGGCCTCTCTGTCTCCAGCAAAACTAGAGCTGGTTTGTAGCAAAGGTAATGACTATTATAGTCATTCCCATTGGTTTGTAGGGGAAGGTCTGCGGTAGGTTCCTTTCGTGGCCCGTGGGAATTCCCATTGCCTGTGTGGCTGGCTTGTCCTCTTCTTCTCTGCTTCCCCACTCCTCTACCCATCGTCAACTCGAGGGGGCTCAGCATTTATGTTTGCCTCCCTGCTGCCAAAGAATCAAGGTGCCCATAATAACCGCATCATGGCCCAACAGCCACCTGATTCAAGGACCGGAGTTGCTGTTGGCTGCGTTGGTGGTGATGAGAGGAGCTCGACCTTCGAGGCGACAATTAATTCCCGTCTGCCCACTTTCGTCAGTGTAGCGCAGCAGGACTCGCAGCAGGACTCGCACCAGGAGGACCAGAAGCACCATAATCAGCATCAACAGGTGTGTACCGTAGATCACTGCGTGTGTACGAGTACAGGAGCGAGTGCGAGCGCGACCTCTGTAATGCCTTTTGTAGTCTTATCTGCGATGCATCATGCCGGACGAGTACGGATTATTCTGTGTTGTGCAGAACGAACACGGCACGAACGAACTCTACTACTTACTGTACGCCGTCGTGGCAGGTGAGTGCATCTCAATATCGTAAATGTTCTTGGCCTCTTCTGCTCTTGATATATATATACCAGGTATGAAAAGCCAAGCAGTATGCACACACCTGTGTATACTGGATTTTGTCGTGTGAATCGTGGTTCGCACCTCGAAATCCCGACAAAAAGGACCGGACTTCGTTGAGAGTCAAAATAATAATATGACAGGAGGTTGTGAGAGTGGCGCCCATGTTCAGTTTTAGCTTTTGTTTCCATCTTCTTGGCATCGTGTGCAGGGCGAGCTTCGGGATCCAGCTCTAGTGATCTTATTGCCTGGTAGGACGCTTGAGACGGAACAAAGAGCTGTAGGATCAGAATGCGCCACTCGCTAGCCTGCCTACAGAAATCACGAACATCACCTCCTGCGCTGTTGGACCACCCTCTGCAATCTCACAGGTGTGTGCATCCTGCTGTGTGTTTCATATACCAAGAGCAGAAGAGGCCAAGAACACGTACGATAGTGAGACTCACCTACAAACACGTGCGTACTCATGTACTGGTACGTCAAGATCTGCTGCAACATTTCCAGGGAGTATATTAACCAATTTTCATGGTGTCAGTGTGCCCGTCTGTGTTGTCAACCAACTTTCGATTAAATGTTGTACCCCGACCTTCGCGTGTCGATCTGCTGTTTCAGTGTACGAAATGGTACAAGTATTATCGTCTCGTCGACCCTGGTAGCATTCAGGGGAGTCACCGGCCAGTAGTCAATCGCTAGGGAAATAATGGAGAACGCGCGATCGGTTCACGCAGCTTGCAAAGTTGAGTATCGATCGATCTGCCGATCGGTTGAACTCACAGCTGACCTACTCTTTTAGTTTCTTATAAAATCCCGCATACCATGGTATAAATTAGGAGACGAAAAATCTGCACTGTTGTGACCACAGAACTTGTATGAATATCTCTCAGGGATTGAGGAATCGGCACGGACACTGGTTGTGCTGGATGCCGACGGGTAGAAAGAGTCATGAACACACAACACCTGACATGTTTTGTCAGTGTATTCTGGTTGAAATTCAACATGGTGAGGACTAAAAATCTACATCTCACATGTTTCGTCCAACAGAAAGAGTTTCTTTCTCGCAGCAGGTGCCGCCACTACTTGTACTGATTGATGTACGACATCTACAGCAGTAGCAGTGCGCCCCCCGCACCAAAACAGCAGCAACACTACTAGTAGTAGCAGTAGGACACACGAGGCCAGGGTCTGCGTCGCCGTAGACTCGGCTTGTCGGTCGAACCCTTTCACCCTTTCGCTTTGTACGCCTACATACACACACGTAGTACGTACCCTGTACTCTCGTTTTTTCTTTATATGTTTTCTGCTTCCCACCTCGAAAGTCGGCATAATATTCTCGAGACGAAAACTCTACAACATGGCAAGTCAAACAAGAAGAGCTTCTCGTAGCAGGTGCCTCCACTACTACTGCTGTATTACATCTACAGCAGAGCTTCTCCAGCAACGAAACAGCAGCGGCAGTGGCAGTAGGACCCACGAGGCCAGAGTCAGCGTCGCTGTACGCTCGGCTCGTGTCGGTTTAACCCTTGAGCCCTTTGTGCACCGTACTCGATGTTGTTGTGTGTGTATCCTGAGGGCCACTCCGAACAAAAAAAACACGATTCGTGAGATTTTTGTCGCGAATCGTGATTGTTTGTCTGCCCTCGATAAGACCGGCCCTAAACCTAACCCTAGAGGGCCGGTCTTATCGAGGGCAAAATAACCAAAAAAAAAACGAAATAAAACAAACACACTTTCGTTTTTCGCAAAAAACAGCAGGTTGAGTCCAAACGAGGGCAAAAAAAACGAAAAAAAAAACGAAACAAAATTAAGAAGCCGAGTCGAATTTAGACGAGGTGCAATTTTTCGGAATGACTCAACCGCCACAGCACGTGGTTCCCGGCGATAGCGCTCGACAGCGACGGTGGATAGACACAACTCGCACACGTAAGGCACCCCCACAGCAGGCGGTTCTCGTGGTCCAACCCGCTCCCTGCGGAGTGCTCTAGAACTTGTGTATCGGCCATCGCTGTTCGATGGCAGACGTTTGAATGTTGAGTGGGACTCATGTCCAAAAATTTACCGCCACAGCCACTTCCTGATCCCCCGGTTTCTTACGAGGGCACCCCAGGGTGATTCCCTACCCATATGTGCTCGCGCCGTCAGCAGACAAGCCGCGTGGCAGCCACATGCACTACCTCGGCCATCGTGCGCTTGCCAACCGGTCGTAGAAACTTTATCGGAACTTCATCCCAACGCGTCGAGCTCCTCCTATGTTCCTCTTCGACCCTGGGTATCACATAATATATATTTCGTTTATTTGGCACCCATTTCGTTTTTTTTTAAGTCCTCTGGGACTTAAAAAAAACGAAATAAATGTGAAAACGGAGGTATCGGGATCTCTACTTACTTACTTCTAATTTTTACAATTTGACCAATAAAACTCACGTACTCTTTAGTTCTGTTTTCGTTTTTTCATTTCGTTTTTTTTCTCGTGTTTTTTGCCCTCGATAAGACCGGCTCTACGTAATGACCGTAATGACCAAAAAACAAATCACGATTCATGACGCCATTTTTTTTAGCTTTTCCCTAAGGGCCGGTCTTAACGAGGGAAATAAAAAACAAAAAAAACGAAATGAAACGATCATGCTTTCGTTTTTCGCAAAAAACAGCAGGATGAGTCCTAACGAGAAATTTGAAATGCGTCCTAACGAGAAAAAAAAACGAAAAAAAACGAAACGAAAATAAGAAGCCGAGTCGAATTTTTACGAGGTGCAATTTTTCGGAATGACTCAACCGCCACAGCACTTAATTCCCGGCGATAGCGCTCGACAGCGACAGTGGATACACACAACTGGCACACGCGAGGCACCCTCCACGGCCGGCGGTTCTCGTGGTCCAACCCGCTCCCCACGGAGTGCTCTAGAACTTGTGTATCGGCCATCGCTGTTCGATGGCAGACGTTTGAATGTTGAGTGGGACTCATGTGTCCAAAAATATACCGCCACAGCCACTACTTCCTGATCCCCCGGTTTCTTACGAGGGCACCCCAGGGTGATTCCCTACCCATATGTGCTCGCGCCGTCAGCAGAGACAAGCCGCGTGGCAGCCACATGCACTACCTCGGCCATCGTGCGCTTGTCAACCGGTCGTAGAAACTTTATCGGAACTTCATCCCAACGCTTCGAGCTCCTCCTATGTTCCTCTTCGACCCTGGGTATCGCATACCTGGTATATATTTCGTTTAGGGCCCATCTTAAGGAGAACATTATTTTTATGATACTCCGCCGATCTCTTTTTATTTGTTTTTTATTTGCATCTGATTGGTCGAAAAGTGAATCACCCATCATCAGGCACATTTTGATGTTTGATTCGAATTAAAACGAAAAAAACGAGTTCAACAAGAAGTCTTTTGAGACTTCTTTCGCTCTTCGTGTTATTCAAATCGGGGAGTTTGTCCAACTCGACGTGGCATGTTCCTGAAACCGAAGAAAGCCACGAAAACTTGCGCCGTGTCGTCGACTGCTTCACAGAGGAGATCCACCATTCCCGAGAGACACGGCCACCGGAGCAGCCGCAGCGGGAGGTCCGACGGTCCCTAGCACAGAGTAGACCATCGGCGGCTCCTCAAAAAATTACAAGGCCGTCACAAACCCAGTTTTCATCCCTATTTGCCTCGCGAACCACACGAGCACCGACCAGGCCACGACTTCGCTCAGAAACTCGATCGTTGTATCCCCGTCGCTGCTGCGTGCGTGGGGCTTCGGGACTGCACCAGCCACCCAAGACATTCCAAGAGCGATAGCCTCTTCGGCGGTGCCGGCAGGAACAACCGGCTGCTGCCCGCGGCGCCCCGGGGAGGACGCGGGCCGTCGCTCGCCTTGTTGGTTGCCCTCTGGTGTTCGTTGACCCTTGTGCGTTATTCGATCTAAAAAATATATACGCTTATTATTCCTCGATAGGACCCAAAGACATATTTTTCACGAAATTCTACTCGAATCAAATCATTTTTTTTTCCTGTTTAGTTATTATATTATCATGAAAAAGGTTGTTCGTTAAGATGGGCCCTTATTTAGCACCCTTTTCGTTTTTTAAAAAGTCCTCTGGGACTTAAAAAGAACGAAATGTGAAAACGGAGGTATCGGGATCTCTACTTCTATTTTTTTTATTCGATCAATAAATCTCACTACCTCTTTATAGTTCTGTCCTTCGTTTTTTATTTCGTTTATTGTGCCCTCGTTAGGACCGGCCCTAAAAAAAACAAATCACGATTCATGACATTAAAATTTGTCGTGTCTCCATTCACGCCTGATGAAGGCACTACTACGCAACCCACGCGCACCAACGGTATCCGAGGGTCGGTATAGCATAGGGGCATGGCAGAATCTGCTTCGTACGCCGCTTGTGAACAACGGGCGCCTACCCTAGGACACCGCTGAGCGCGGGCTAGCGAGCAGATTGCGGCCTTCAAATCTCGAGGAGGAGGAGCCACATCTTGAAGACTGACCTGAGGATGTCACAGGCCAGGCCGGACAGAGATGCCCTGCGAGATGGAACGCCGCGAACCGGGCTTGGTCGACGGTCGGTGAAATAGGAATCTCGCAGGGTGGGTCAGGCTTCGGCGCGTGATTCGAATATACCACGGGCCGGGCCAGGCGCGGTCGGCCCGGCTCGGCCTGGCCGTGCCAGGCGCGGTCGGCCCGGCTCGACCTGGCCGTGCCCCACTCGCGAGAGTTGGCTCCACCCGCAAAAACCGTTGGGTTTGAAATATCGGATTTTATACAATTAATTAGAAAATATCACGAAACGTGACGTTTTTCGGCCTTTTTCGTTAGAAGAACCGAAATGTCACGGATCGTGATATTTTGGCATGTATGTCAAAAAGTCACGAATCGTGATTTGTTTTCGGTTCGTTAGGCACGGCCCTGATTCCACATACAACTTTTTTTTTAAACGAACGATCTACGATCTAAGGTGTACATGTATCCAACAGAGGTTCTCGTAGCAGGTTGCCACCACTACTACTGTTGTACAACATCTACAGCAGATCTTCTCCTCCTGCTTTTCCGTGCCCTTATCAGTAGTAGTAAGTAGTAGGAGTGTGGGCCTAACATATTACCTGCAGCATGTCTTGGGGACATGGCCCGAACGTTGCTGTGGACAGACAGGCACAGTTTGCCTATGAGTACTCGTAGTTGGGTTTCATGGATTATTACCTGGTACGTAGGTAGAAGAAGAGCTCAAAAAGGCAAAGCCGTCTCTGCCTGCTGTGGACTGCTGCGGACAGGCTCAATCTGCCTGCTTGCTGTGGATAGGCATAGTCTGCCTGCTGGGGACAGGCGCAGTCTGCCCGCAGTGGCCAGGCACAATGTGTATGCATACTGTAACTGTGGATAGGCACAGCCTGCCTGCTGTTGGCAGGCACAAAAAACGATCTGATTTTGTATGGCCCAGCACAGACATGTGCCTACACACGTTGCCGCATCTAGCTCGACCAACCGTGAACGACTTCCCACCCCACCAGGACGAGAAAGTGTATTTCGTGTGTGTGTGCGTGCACAGATCCGGCGGGGACTGGATTTGTTGACGTGTGCGTCGAGCGCTTTGGTGAAACGTGGACCAAATAAATGTTGAATCGCACTCACCAAACCACACACATAAATACAGAAAAACTCAGAACAAGGCACCCTAACCTCGTATCCGAGCCGCTGTGAAGAGAGTTTTTTTTTTGGTCCTTGGTTTAAAACCAAGGAATAAAAGGCTCGCTTCGCTCGCGCGCCTCTTTATCAACATCTCGGTATATCGCCCCCGACGCGATAATTTCATTTTTTCAAACTGATGAGAGGGTACGAGAGGGGAGGGGGGGTAGTATTAATAGTTATTGCACTTACTTGCGACTTTTACTGGGTGTCTTACAACTCCAGTCCCGTTTTGGGGACAAACCCCTCAAATTCCAAGTAATTTGTCCCCAATTGTCCCCAAAACGAGACTGGAGTCCTATTTATTTTATTACTACTCATGATGATGAGAATAAATCTCGAAGCCCTTTTTTCTTTGTCATGACTTGTTATTTCCAGCCTCGCTCGTAGGAGGTTTAAGGCACTGGGTAGAGGGATAGGTACACAGTTAGTTATGACTTACAAGCAAAAAACAACGTAAAAAATACTAGACTTTTCGAGCTTGCACCAACCAAACCAGAGCTATGATTTATTTACCGTCTAGCTTGCAAAATGGCCGTATTGGCGAACAGTGTCGTTACAACTGCTGATGCGCACAAATAAATATCGTATTGAGCGTGCTGCGAGTACAGCAAGCACCCTGTTGCACATCGCTACGACCATGCCGCCCAGCAGCGGCAGCAGGCAACACCATGCGCGTGAGGTGACACACCCGCAGTGTACTAGATGGCTTGATGCATGTATCGGAGCCTGCGATTCATCACGGGGGATGGATAATATATAAGTAGAGCTTGGGGTGCGGGCGTATGTACGTATCCCGACTCCCGACCGCACCCACCACGACGACCAACAACAACCGCCACCTGCTGTTACCCAGCAGCAGTGAAGAGGTGACACATCCGGGGCGTGCTCTTGGCTACTGCAGACTGTGCTTACTTGAAATCGATGGACGTGTCGGAGCCTACCATCCATGCGTCATCAAGGATAGATAGGCAGAGCTTGGGGTGCGGGCGCATGTATGTATGTACTGTATGTATCCCTGCTCCCGACTACGCCCACCACGACGATCGACAACCAACTGCCACCGGACATATCTGCGAGCGGTGGCACATCCGGGGTGTACTCTAGGCTACTGTACCTGTAGTTGCAAGTGTCGGAGCCTACGAGGCATCATCGAGGATCCATAGGCAGAGCTTGGGGTGCGGGTGCATGTATGTAGGTATCCATGTATCCTGACTCCTATCCACGCCCACCACAACAATGAACGACCAGCTGCCACTGGACGAAACTACTCATCCTCCAGCAGCAGCAGCAGAAGGCGCTCATCAGCTGCGGCAGCAGCAGGCAAAATCGTGCGCGTAAGGTGGTACATCCGGGGTGTACTTTTCGACTACTTGCATATATCGGAGCCTACGATGCAGCATCGAGGATGGATATAGTAGGCAGAGCTGGGGGTACGGGCATATGCACAGCATGAATAAGTTAATATTGGCATCCCGACTCCAAACGACACCGACCACAACGATCAACAACCGCCACCAGAAAACCTGCCGCATACTCCTCTGCTGTTGTTGTGAGCAGCAGTGCAATTCTCACAGCCAGTCGAGAGGACAGCAGTACGCATGTGCCTGCTGTCGCAGCCGTTTGCTTGCACCACTACCACGCACCGCCGTCTCTGCTGTTGTTCGAGCTGTGCGGTGAGCATTTTGGATCGACAAGCTCGTCAGAATTTCATTGAGGCCATTCCAACAGGTGTATAGTGGACCCAAAAGTTGCGGCACAGCAGCAGGACGTCCCCTGCAACCACTCCAGAGCAGAGCAGTAGTAGTAGTAGCAGTATAGTCCCTGCGGTCGTCCTTTGCCTGCACAATACACGCACCGCCAATAGCTTGCTGTGCAAACCCTGCCCTGCCGGCACTGAGGCGGACAAAAATCGTCCGGCACGCCTGAAAACCTTATAATCGACCAAAGTTATCCCCTCGGAGGCAGGGTTCTACGTCACGGCGCTTCGCGCTTGGTGCAAGCAATGTCTGCTTGGTCGGGTGAAAACCTCACGTGCTCTGTCCCTGCATTGCAGGGATGCGAGGGTCTATGGTGATACGACTACGGCCATGCATGATAATGAGTACCCCCAACCCCCACTCCCACCCCCAACAAAATAGTAATAAAAATGGGGATGCACGCAAACTGCTGGAACGCCCGGTTTATTTTCATATTTTGTGCCCCCCTAGTGCCCCCCCTAGTTCTCGGTCCTCGCCGGGGTGTTGTTGTTGTTTTGCTTCTTTGAACGCCCCACGGGGCGTCCACTTAGATGAAAGGCACTCATCCCGGCAGCAATGTTGTTCCTACTGCTTCTTTTGTTGTTGTTGCGGCGCAACCGCCCGTCTTCTGGTTCTTCTTGAATACTTTCTCGTAGAGAGAGGTTGTTTAGCCTCGACATCGTAGGTGGGTGGCCCGGAGAGGTTTCGCCATGGGGAGTTTATTTTTCTTGTCAACAGATCAACCACGCACCACTGAGAAATGGGGCGCGCAGGTTCCCCAAAACCGTGTATGCTACCCGGGGGCATAGGATGTAACGATTGTTTGGCCATGGCGATATCTTGACGGGGAAGTGTTTGATTGGCATGTCTGTGATTGAGGCTACGGAGAACCTGGTACATTGTATCGTTGGTGACCGAACAGTCGACCTCCCTGTGTCCGCTGGACTGAGTAAGCGTTGTTATTGGCGCACCATGATGTTTCTGAGATCTCGTACGCATCTATTTATTGCATGCGTTCACCCGCCCGATTTCGACGTTTTCGATGTGAGGGCTCGCGTTATGTTGCGATATTTTTAGGGGTGGGGTTCCGGAATTACGGTTTGGAAGGTTGATGTCTCTAAATAATGATGACGAAAGACCTAATTCGATAAATGTGCACGCCAACTTTTTCTCCCTTCCCTACACGCCCGCACAAGAGGACGACAGCCGTGGCGAAGTGGAGGGGTCGACCAAAACCCCTTATCTGCTTGCATCCCACGCTTACAGGACGAGAAAATGTAGTGGTGGCGTTCTTTTTTTTGTCCGGGCCCAGAACTCGGTGAAATATTATGTTGAAAGCAGTGCTTGGCAATAAACAGGTTGACCCTTACACCTGTGCCAAACCGAAAGAGTGAGTACAGTTATCAAATGTAAAGTTAGGTCGGATAAGCGAGAAGAACGTACCGGTCCCACCACTAAATGGTACCAGGTATATATATAGCGAAAAACCTGATGACGAGAACCTTAACTCCATACCTCCTTTTTTAAAAAGTTGGGGTGTCTACCGTTCCACATGAACGCTTCTAGGACTGCTGTACTGTTTGGGGGAACGAGTACTTGGCGATGGAATGCTATATGAAGGAACGACCCGTACTGACTGTGCGAGGTAGTATTTGTCCCCAAAGCATCGTCCGTCCTAACGCACACTCTACCTACGCCCGGCGCCTTTTTAGGGGTGGCATAGGCCGGCACAGCAGGTCAGCCCGAAAACGCGCAGTTAAATCTTCGCTCCGAAACAAATAGTTATCCCCACCACACGCGATCATCCCCCCTCCCCCCTCCCCATGATTGGACAACACGCTTGCTGTTGACAGCGAAAATTCCACCCATACTGAGTGCAAGAGAAATATTATCGGCAACAGCACGTCGTTCGTGTATTATTCAAACGACAGGACCTACACCCGGGGTGCCATACATACGCCGGCGGAGCAGGTTAACCCGAAAACGCGCAGTGAAAACTTCCCACCGAAAAATACTAATTACACCCCCCGCCCCCTCCATTCGGGGAAAGAAAATAATTGCTATGGAAAACAACGCCAGCACCTGTACTTGACGTGAACAGGTATACTTTCGTCCCGAAAACATCGTCCATCTCCTAACCTCACGGCTGGTCACTGTGTAAATGAAGAGTGCAATGGCCAGGAAAGCAACACACATCAGAATCAAATACCACAGGAAGATGATAATTAGGTAAAATTACCACTGCTTATTCGCGATTCTCCTTGTTGGACAAGGCGGAGACGAGGCGCTTGGCGAGGGGGTTCGCCGATTCCCTCGCCCTCGTGTTCGCTTCCGTCCTGGCCCTCTCAGCGCGCATCACTTCCAAGTCCAACTTCACCTTTTTGGAGTTAGGGGAAACGGTCCTGGACCGCAGTAAGGGTTAGTCTGCAATGTCGTCCGCAAACGGGGATGGGGCCGTCTTCGACCCTGCGTTAGGGTTAGGGGGGGGCGCCCCCGTTACCGTGCGACCTCTTCATGCGGGCCGCGGAGCCGCTTGTCAAACGCCGATGGCATGGCAAGGGGTGAAGGTAGGGAAGAGAAAGGGGGCTAGGGGACGGGGGGGGTTCAGAAAGGCAGAAACGACAACATACAAGCGCTAATTTATCCTTCGAATTTCGTGCACCCAGTATATATATATATGTTGTACGATTACGGAGTAGGGGTGCAGGCGTTGAGGGTGTTGAGCGGGAGGGACACTTTTAGTACCCCGAATCGTTTTTCAGGGCTACGGTCCCCTTGATATCTAAGTACACGCCCCATTATTTGGGATACGTAATATGAACGCATCAACTGCAGTGCCAATTGCGATAATATTATGTGTGCTTTGTCGGATACGTGCGATAAGGCGTGCGGTTGGGATAAAAAACGTACCATATGCTAGTTTCCTTTATGTAAGTGTCCTTTACACTGCATGTTTCACGCTGTACTCTACTCATTATCTTAGGCCTCAAGTATAAACGTGCGAGCGACTATATATAGCCATCGTGCCTTCGCGCGCAGTACGACACCCTCACGTTGCAGCACTGCAGGGGGGCGGCAAGTGTAGGCAAACACGTCATACCTGGCATATGAAATGTGCATTTTATCCTTCTAGAATCACGGAGGTTTTGTCATCATTTCGTTTTGCTTTGCTTTCAAGGTGCGGCGCCATCTGATTTCACTCTTCTTGCTGCATGCGTGGGGAGGGGGTGTTACTCATGTGTTTCTTGCCCCGTCTGATTTGACCCTTGATCACACATCCCTTTCAAGACGGAGCCCCTCTCATCGGGGGTTAGGGTTAATCTGGAAATATGGGGCAAACGGTACTTACTGCTGTTAGCAGCGTCGAAGTCGGGGTTTCCAAATTACGGCTTTATCAATAGAAACATGAATAATTCCAATTATTTCGCAGAGCCGACCATGGATTTAGCGTAGAAGCTCGCGACGTTTGCGCGTATGCCCTGACAATATTTTAGGTTGAGCGGAAGGGGCAAGCGTTTGAGGCCAGATATGGGGGGAAGGTAGGAACTCATTTGCTCTTCGGCCTTTTGTTGTCGTTTCTAAAACCTGGTGATGATAGATACTAGTGGTTGGGGGCTTACGGCAGATGGCAGGGGTGGAAGCGGGGGGGCGGGGGAGGGGGTGCACTCGATAGGAGAGATGCACTCGATCTCATGCATGGCCGTAGTCATATGACCATAGGTGACTGCAGTTCGTGAAATATAGGACTTCAGGCATGCGGTAGTATACAAGAAGAGACTAGTATTTTCGCCGTCATGTAGGCGGCGTGAATACAGGTGAGGCGCCGAGGACAAGAGGGATTTCGTGTTAGGTAACGCCACGCTTTCATCGCGCAATGTGGAAAGTGGGGTGGATCGGCGCGTTTCTACAGCTAGCTGTTGTTGGGGGTGGGGGGGAGGAGGGTGGCTCGCTTCCTCCTGCTGTTGTACGAGTACATTTTTAGATGAGTTTCCACCGTCAGGTGCGATTTCTGATTTCATCATATTCACGTGGTCGTTGACGGACTGTGCACACGGGCTTAGTGTGGTAGCTTATACATACGTATTGAGAATTTCATCACCTGCGCAGCACGCTCCGCCTGCTTCGTTTCACGCCCCTCTTTCGCTGTCACGCCCCTTGTCTTGGACTCAGCTGTCTCGCCCTCGTCGGTCATGAGATCGTTGAGCGTCCTCTGGACGCATTCGCCGGCCCCCGTCCGCTTTCCAGAAGTATACCCCGACGTTTTGGGCTCCTTGCGGAAAAACGACATCAGCTCGGCGTAGTGGCGCTTGAGTTGGTCGGGTTTGACGCCACCCTCGAACTCGTTCATGGTGGACAGGGTGTCGGCCTCCGATTGCCACGAGGTAGCGATCTTGTCATGGGTAGCCATGGGGGGGCGTTCTGCGGCGACCTGCAACACGGAATAGTGTAATTTGAGGTGTGAGGATGTTTATTCCGCCGGTATGTTCGCATTTTTTAAACTATGGTCCGACCCGAAGTTCAAGTGCATATTCCCTCAACGCGTGGGTGCAGGTGGTATCATTTGAAATAGGGCGTATGCGGTACAAAGTACGAAGTAATGTATTGGTTCAACAGCAGCAGGAGGCGAACTCCCTTCTCCCCCCCTAACCCCCTAACAGCAGCAGCAGGAGAGCGCCGAAGCACCACCCAAGTAGGGACGGAAGACAGGGGGGAGGAGGGGGAGGTGGGTCCAAGTGCATAGTCCCTAAAGTGCATAGACCCTACACGCGCAGGTGTAAGCGGTAACATTTGAAATAACACGTTAGTATTGCGCATAGTCCCTAAACGAGCGGGTGCGGTTGGTGACATTTGGAATAACACGTGACGCGGGAAAAAAACGAAACTTATCTTTTGTTATTTGTATTGTGTGGCTATACCCTGGCAATGTAGGCGAAGGCTGTGTCCTCAGCGTAAGCCGAGTGATGACACCGGTCACGCAGTGACCAGGAGTGCGATACTCCGGTGTGGTAGTGAGAAAAAGACGTGATAACACGTAAACACTGGCGCTTAGTTGGCCAACACACACAGATGAATTCCACAGAGAATGCAGGAGTCCAGATGACGGCAGTTTCCAGAGATGAACAGGCAGCTAGGTTACCATCACGATTCGTCGAGATCAACACGAGAGAGTGAGGTACTCGGTCCTACCAGCTCGGTCCTACCAGCAGATATAATACGAATGCTATTCCTCCGCATAATATACGTTACATGCCGAAACGGTACATAGACTACGATCTACGATACAGTGCAGTGCTACTGAACATTGACTCATACATGGTCATGTGCTAACATTTCCATAACACTCCCCTTCAATGAAAATTGCCCTGAATTGTATCAAACTATAATTTTGACAAACAAACCTAGAAAACGAATCCAATTCGATGTTGAAACAATAAAGTCCAGAAAACAATCAAGTCGGTGATAATAGAAGTAGTTCAAGAGACCATTCCATTCGATGCAATTAAGCAGTTCATTCGATGCTTCAACCAGTAGAAATTGTAACGATGTTTCGTGCCCTATGTGCATACATTTATGTGTTTGCAAAAGTACTGCTATTGTATCTTGCACAAACCAAATTTACCATAGCCTTCAATCCTACATGGCTCGTTCAACCAGTGATGGTGCGAGGCCGAATGTTGACTATTGAAATAGCAAACTGATTCACACAAATAACAGTTTCACAAAACAACCACACAAACACAAAACACAGATGTTGATGACACAAACATATAACACACGATGTTGACAACGACTTTTACATCAGAAGTTGCGGATGATGTCCAGTAGCTGCTGGAAACGCGGCTTGGCAAAATGCTTGGTCCCTATGTCGGCGGGGTTGTCGTTGGTGGGGATGTAGTGCGTCGAAATCTTCCCCTCGGTGACCAGCTCGCGGATGTAGAAGTAGCGGAGAGCAATGTGCTTGGTGCGAGATCTGAACGATCGGTTCCCGAGCGCATGCAGTGTTGTCGCAGTGAAGTGGCACTTGAACGAACTGCTCCCCAAACCCAAGCTCCGTCATCATGTTCATGCAGAACACGGCTTCTTTCATCGCGAGTGCCGATGCAACCAGCTCAGCCTCCATGGTGGACATGGCAGTCAGGCTTTGAAGGCCCGACTTGAAGCTAATTGGTGCTCTGGCCAACATCATGATGTAACACGACGTCGACTTGCCGTTGTCCGGGTTGTTAGCCCAGTTAGCGTCCGAAAAGGCTGTGAGCTTAAAACCTCCATTCTTGTACACTATGGTGAAGCTGGTGGACCCCGCCAGGTACCTCAGAATGTGCTTGGCCGCGACCATGTGCACCTTCGACGGTTTTGACATAGCACGAGGGAGCTGGCTCGAGCTGTACATTATGTCATACCTGAGGACAGAAGACAGGTACATGACCGTGCCGGCGATCGCTTGGTACCGTTGCGTCTCCTCGGCGTTGAGCAGTGTCTCCTCCGGCTGCTTAGTGGAGAGCTCGGGTCCGTAACCAGGGGTCAGCGTTGGCTTGCAGTTCGCGAAGCCGAACCGCTCCAAGGCGGACTTGGTGTATTCCTCCTGGTCTATTGTGAGTGTCTTCTCCGCCCGGTTCCGGGTGACCTGTAGCCCAAGTACACGCGACACATCGCCCATGTCGGTCATCTTGAACCGGTCCATTAGTTGTGTCTTGATCTTCTCGATCACTTCGATGTTACCACCAATCACGAGTAGATCGTCCACGTACAGTGTGAGGATGATGGTGACACCGTTGTACTTGTAAATGTATACGCACGTGTCAGATTTCAGCGGGACGAAACCGATGATCTTGAGGACGGGGTCAATGGTGTGAAACCAGTTCCCGGGGCTTTGTGCTAGCCCGTAGAGGCTTTTCTCCAGCCTCATGACTAGAGGACCTCCATCCTTGTCCTTGGTCTCATATCCAGGGGGTTGCGCGACGAACACTTCCTCTTCAATGTCCGCATACAGGAAAGCTGTCTTGACATCAAGCTGAATGACTTCCCAGTCCATTTCCACAGCTATAGCAAGCACCATCCGAACACTCTGCAGCCTGCAAACCGGAGCGAACGTGTTGCCGCAGTCTAGCCCATGTACTTGGTTCCAGCCTTGCGCGACCACCCGCGCCTTGTAGGAATTATCGGCCTTACGCTTCAGAACCCACTTTGAGTTGATGATCTTCTGTCCCGGAGGAACAGTAGAGCGCGGAACGAGCTTGTAGACCTTGAGTTCATGCAGGCTGTCCATCTCCTTATCCGCAGCAGCGCGCCAAAATGAAGCTTCCGGTGTTTTCATGGCGTCGTAGAACGATTTAGGGATTCCCGGCTGCATAGTCTGCACAGCATATGCGTACTCTGCGAACCGAGGCATGTCGTCCTTGTGGGCGACGTCCTGATACTCCCCCATCGTGGAGTATGCGAAATTTAGGCGTCGGAGTTCGCTGACAGTCCTGGCGTTAGGTGTACTAGCAGTAGCTCTGGTAACAGCCGGTGTAATCGCGCGGCTTCCGCGCGACGCAGACCCACCTCGCGAAAAACCACCACGCGAAGCAGATCCGGAAAGCAAAGATCCCGATGGCGAAGCACCCGATGGCGAAGCACCCGATGGCGAAACACCGGATGGCGAAGCACCGGATGGCGAAGCACCGGATGGCGGAGGACCCTGCTCGGCAGGGCTTACTCCCCCAGGCGGAATAGATGGAGTAGTGGCTGCAGTATCAATGCCAATGTCGCGGTTGGTGACATCATGGATTTGCCCTATAAGTGTAGTTACTAACGGATCTGCAGCGTCTATGTTAGGAGAAGGCCCATGGATGTCTATGTTAGACGTGTGGTCGCGCACATCCCTTACCAGGTCGTCTCCTTCGTCATACGTAAACTCTCCGTCGTCAAAGCCACCGACCTCCAGGCGAGGCAGTGCTGAGGGCGTCTCAATGAAGACGACGTTTCGACTCTCCCTCACACGCTTCGTCGCCGGGTTGTAGATCCGGTAAGACTTGCTGTCCGTGCTGTACCCAACCAGGCGTCCTTCCCAAGCACGCGACTCCAATTTCTTGGTGTGGGTTTCTACATGCACAAACGACCTAGCCCCGATCACCCGAAGGTTCCCGAGGTAAGCATCCTTGCCGTAGAGTGCCTTGTAGGGCGTACCGTTGCTCAACGCCGCATGTGGGACCCGGTTGCTTAGGTAGACTGCCGCCTGCATCAACTCCCCCCAGAGAAAACTCGGGAGACCCGAATCAGTAAGTAGACAGCGCACGATGCCAGTAAGCGTCCGACCTGCCCGCTCGTTCGCGCCGATCTGCTGTGGGGTGTTGGTAGACGCAAACTCCAACTGGATTCCAATGTCGAGACAGTACTGGCGGAACTCCGAACTCGTAAACTCTGTACCTTTGTCCCCCTTCAGCCGGACCAAGCGCTCTTTGGACGGAATCACAACGGCCTTGTTGAACAGCTCGAGGGAGTCAACGGTGTTTGTCTTGCTCTTGATGAGGAATATCTCCTTCCACTTCGTCAGTTGGTCAACAAACTTGGTGACGAAAGCGTAACCGCCCAGTGCTAGAGGGCTGATAGGCCCCATGGTGTCTACGGTGACAAGCTCAAAAGGTCGCTCCACGTCATATAATGCTCGCTTCGGGTGGGGTTGTTGCTCACTTTTGCCGAAGGGGCAGACGTCGCACGGCGTCAGGTCACCTTTGTAGTCTACGCCGCTGCACGGCGTCTGCCGCAGAACATTCATGCTGTTGCGATTGACATGCCCCATGCGACGGTGCCACAGGTCGGCCGATACCACCTTCAAGGCAGCACCGCCGTTAGGCTTCACGGAGACCCCTGCACGGCCCTCCAGCTCAACTTCGATGGAGCACATGGTCTTCCTGGTCGCTTCGTCAACACCCAGGTTCTTCATCGGCAGGACAAGGTCGTCTTTCTCCAACCGCGGGTTGTCCGGGTAGAACAGCGAAGCCATTCCTCCCAGCATTGCCTGAGAGACGGAGAAGAGGTTCGTCCCCAGCCCAGGCACGACGATTGCTCGGAAGGAGAAATCCCGCTTGTTCCCACCGTCATCGGCAATGGCGCCGTTGATAGTGCCGGCAGCTACCCCGTGCAGGATGTGCTGGCCAGCCGCGACGATTTCGTGGGGAACCTGAAGAGATTCGTAGTCTCGCATCAAGGCAAGCAGTCCTGGAGTAAGCTCCGGGTCTACGAAGTTGTAGGACGCTCCGCTGTCCACCAGCATACGGATGACGGAACCATCGGTGAGAAGCCCACCCCCACCATACAGGTCGGGAGTGGTCGCCATGAGCGCTCGGAAGATCCCTTCCGACAGACGGTGGTTGGTCGGTGACTCCGCCGGAGCAGACGCAGGCGCCGCCGGCGCGACGGTGAGCCCCGCGGTGATCACCCCAGTACAGGGGGGCGGCGCGGCCGCCGCTGACACCGCGTGGAACGAGTACCCGAAAGTGTTCTGTGCCGGAGAAGAAAGTGGGGCCATGTGGGCGCTCCCGACGTGAGCGAAGCTAGCGTCGCTCACCGGTTGTTGAGGGGCTGCAGCCAGGTGTGCGCTCCCGACGGGAGCGAAACCACCATGGCCCGGTGTCTGCAGAAGCGCCAGGCGCGCAGATAGCGACTGGATCTCCTTTTGCGCCTTGCACTCGTTGTCGCTGTGCGTGACGGTCTTGTGGTAGGAGCACCATTTTGGAGAAGGGTCGCTGCCGCTACCCTTCTTGCCCTTCTTTTTCCACGACGACTTTCCTGTCTTCGGCCTAATTTTCTTGGCCGGGGCAGGGCAGTCTCGCTGGAAGTGACCGTAAGCCTTGCAGTTGTGGCACTGATCCGTACTTGTTGCAGCCATCGCCGCTCCGCGGCCGACCACCGCAGGACCCGACGATTTCCTCGACTGCGCGTCGATGAAGTAGTTTGTAGCCGTCTTCTTCAACGCCTCCACGTCCGGAAACGGGCTCCGGTAGTGCATGTCCTGGAGGAATCGGTACTCCGAGGAGTGCGTAAGTGCACTAAGCACCAAATCCTCGTAAGATTCATCGGTGGTGGGCTCCCCCATGTCGTCGAGGCGAAGCTTGAGGTCGTCCATGTTAGCCAGGAAGTCGATGACGTTCTGGCCAGGCCGGAGCTTCGCGGCGTGGAGCTTTGTCTTGCAGACCCGACGGGATTCCTTTGTGTTGCCGTCGAAACGCTCCTTGAGGGCCGCCCACGCCGCTGCCCCGTCACCCATCTCACCCCCAGACTTCGCTTGGAAAGGCCTGGTGGTGATGTTTGCCGACCCGGTAGTGGAGAAGTAAACCAGCGAGTATAGCTGGTTGTTGCGGGCTTTCCATGTCGCCGTTGCTGCAACAGCATCAGTGTCCGTACCCACGGGGCACGGCTCCCCGTCGAGGATCTTGAGAAGTTCCTGTGAATGGAACCCCACTGCCTGGCGAAACTTCGCCTGCCATTCCCTGTAATCCCGTTGCTCTTTGCAAAGGCCCACGGATTCAAGGGTGCGTTTTAACGCGTTGAACGACGATTCCGCCATCGCTTCCCGACCCTAACCAGGGACCGGGGCTACGCGCAAGGCGCGCAGGCTTTACCCACACGTATAACGCCCCGAGTACCGGAGTGAGCTCGACGCGCAAGGGACAGTGCAGGGTGTTAATTTGCTACACGGATGTAGGCTTTGCAGGATTGCAGCCCTGAAGCTCACAATCCACGTCTTCCGGACACTCTCCAGTATCCGCCCAGACTTCTGTGCTCCGCGAGACACAGGTACAACCTACCACAGTTGACTAAGCTGCGGTGTGTGGCGTCGGAGGCGTCAACTCCGGCCACGTCCTGCAGGCACACGGGTCAGATGCACTGCTCAGACTTGTCGAATCCTCAATCTTACACACGCACCGCGAACCGGTACGAGAAAAATGGTCTTGGATGTAGACAGCACCTCGCGTGACGCCGCACGCGCAGGTAACGTGATGCGATTCACGTTGTATGGGACTGCCGCACCGGATGCAAACAGCCCAGTCAGATCCTCACCCTTAACACACGCTACCAAGTCGGCACTCAGCAGGTGGAAGGTGTCTTGGACAGACTACGCCTCGCGATACGACACGCGCAGGCGATTTAGGGAAATCGATTTGAACACACGCGGAACACCAGAGCGGTGCTCTGCACGCGCAAACCAACAACCCTGCACAACTCTATTCGCCGACCGGAATCAACGCCTAGATGTTATGCTCCCGAATGCTTTACACACAGCAGTATCGTACCGAATGTGCAGCCGAGAACCCAGGTGATCAATCCGGATCCAAACAGCAGCCGGGTTGACTCAGTGTAGACCTCCAACAGGAAGCAGACTCCAGCAGAAGAGACCTTCGCGAAACAAATTGTGTACGCACACTACTCGCCACGCTCTCGAGGCTCATAACCTGTTATTTGTATTGTGTGGCTATACCCTGGCAATGTAGGCGAAGGCTGTGTCCTCAGCGTAAGCCGAGTGATGACACCGGTCACGCAGTGACCAGGAGTGCGATACTCCGGTGTGGTAGTGAGAAAAAGACGTGATAACACGTAAACACTGGCGCTTAGTTGGCCAACACACACAGATGAATTCCACAGAGAATGCAGGAGTCCAGATGACGGCAGTTTCCAGAGATGAACAGGCAGCTAGGTTACCATCACGATTCGTCGAGATCAACACGAGAGAGTGAGGTACTCGGTCCTACCAGCTCGGTCCTACCAGCAGATATAATACGAATGCTATTCCTCCGCATAATATACGTTACATGCCGAAACGGTACATAGACTACGATCTACGATACAGTGCAGTGCTACTGAACATTAACTCATACATGGTCATGTGCTAACATTTCCATAACATCTTTGAATACAACAGCAGGAGTCGACCTCCCCTCCTCCCTCCCCAACCCCCAAACAGCAGCCCCGGGCGCCGGACACCCCCCCCCCTCCCCCTTATCTTCCATTTCTTGCACGCATCCTACATTAGTTTCGTCATACGTACACTGAGGCGAGCGGACGCTGGCAAAATAGCGTGCTTCAGCTCATGCATTTGTTTGTCTAATTTGCGCGGCACGAAACAAGATATTTCGAACGTTGGTTCGACACTCGAATATACACACACAGACTAATCTCTTGCACGCAGACATACTCGAAGTCAACTACCCAAGTCACAACCGCTCGTACGTGGCCATGCCGCCGCGCGGGGAGTGTGCCGGAAGGCAGGACGTGACCCGACAACGCACACAAATATTTACACATTTTGTACCTACCTCCACCACGAGGATCCTGTCCGTTTCATCTGTCAAATAGAACCTCTTGTTCTTAACGGGCGGAACCGCAGGAGTCTCGGATACCTCCTGCGACATGTTGAGTGATGCTGGAGTAATCGCCGCCAGCGGTCCGGGGTGGAGAGACCCAGGCGCTCTCGCGAAACCAGGTAGTGCCGACACCCGCGGCACCTGCGGCAGGGCGTTCCTATTTGGAGCGAGCATGACTCCTATTCCTGGAAGCGCGATCGCTTCTATGTTGTCAGCCGGGGGGTCACCGGCGACTAATGGCGCCGTCGTACGGGGGAAGGCGGCGACGCGCGGGACGGCTACCGCCGGCGCCGTTGCACACGGGGCCAGAGGGGGCAAAGGCAGGCCTGGGCACAATGCCCTAAACTTTAACTTCTCCTCGGGATGCCTTTCCTCCCGGCGGCGACTGTAATCCTGCTGTTTGTGGTGATATTCCCTCTGCCAACGCTTCCTCTCGCCTCGGGACGGTAGAGGAGGGCAAATGTACCGAGAATCTTCGGAGTTGCCGTCCGAAAACCTACACCCACCCGAATTTGCTACGAGTACCTCCTTCACAGTGCGTCTCTTCGCGGCACCAGACCAAAACAACAGCAGTTGGTCTCGGCATTTGCTCGCATCTGTGCGAGCGCAATGAAATCCGATCAACAACACAATGGCTTGCGACGAGAGGCGGGCGCTGGCCAGCCCTACGATATGATAAACACACAATTGGCCGTGGTGTGCACAAACTCGATGACAAGATTTCTCCATCCACCTCGAATGGTATATTTCTTTCAGGTTTGGGACGATACCGTAGCACGCCGCCGGCAAGCTCTTGCCCCCTAGAACATGAATCCACCTAATTTCTTCGAGCCGGTCTTCTATACTCGTTGGGCTTGCCCGCCACCAAGCGGGTCGGCCGGGGGCTGAGTCTATGTCAATATTGAGCGTCTAGCGTCGCATGGGCTGAGGTCTTTATCAGCATGTTGACAATTTCCAACGAGAAAAAACAAATTGCGCCGCCTGCAACCAAAACAATTAAAAATCAATCATTTCCCTACAGCGGCGTCTGGCCTCGATTCGTGATTTTAGATAGAGCGTGTACGAGTCTAAAAGGAATCTCCGGGATTGCGAGATAAGATTTAGACGATGCTTATTTTTGCGATCAAGCTTTATGAGTGCAAAGACAGAGCTACGCAGTCAGAGCACCAGCATTGTCGAGCTGGTGAACGAGGGCCACGGTGAGCTTCACGCGAGGCGGGTGACGGGGCTGACTGTGGCAGAGAGTGAGGAAATATTTACCAGGACCGAATCGGTGGCGAGGTGGTCGCGAGAGAGGCGGGCGGCGTACGAGGCAGAGAAGAAAACTCCGCTGTTCGGTTTATTTCTTCTTTGACCGGTGCGGTGCAAGTTGTTTCAATCAGGCAGAGAATTATTACATAAGGAGACGGGGACTTTGTTTTTTCTTTCCAAAAAATCCGGTTTCATTTTTAATGTTGTTGCGGTGCTGCTGTGCCGTGCTGTGCTTCCTCTTTTTTTGTACATACAGCAAGCATATCGAGAGAAGAGCATTACCCTACGTGGGGTATGTACGTACGTACGGCATGTTGTGAGCGAGCGTAGCAGGCGGAACCGCCCGCGACGTGATGCGTCTGTGGCTGACGTCCGAGCTGTTTTTCCTGAAGCATGGCGGCGGGACTCTTGGCATTATCAAGTCCCCAGTTTGCAACTACAACAGTCATCGTGAGAAATCTATGTTCAATCGTGGACCTCCGTCCGCTTTTTATTCGCATTTTTTTATGCGTCTTTAACTTTTCGTTCCTGAGCGAAGCGCCTTGTATTTTGGTTCATATTTTAATATCGGCATCCATGCGGAGCCCTTGTATCTTGTAGTAATGTCGTTGCCCATCTACACTTCAGCTCGCTCATGGTTTAAAGCTTGGATAGACCGACACGCTTCGATTGGTTACAAGTGATCAGCGTTGAAGCTCATCATATTATATGCTGCGGCGAAGCCTCGTTTGCTTTGTGCAGGATCTCACTGGGATCCGCGTGCAGTGCAGCTGCGCCCTGTGGACTATGTTTGTACCCGACGAAACCAGGTATGGTGTAGATGATTGATTGTCTACAGAGCCTTTACATGTTTAATCGCGTCTTGTCTTGAATAAAAGGGGAGGGGATCACTTCATAAAAAAAGATGGAATTAGACCTCGAGGTAGTAGTGTTAAAAGCAGGGGATATGGGGGATGTAAGTATTTTGCGCCACAGAAGCCGACGAGTGACTAAAGCCAATGAGAATTGGATCAACCAGTCTCAATTCTCAATCTTAATCGAAAGATCGGCTGTCAAAACCGTCAAGTCAATCTCGAGATTTTCCAAAAGATGCAATAAAATTTGAAATACGTCCAGCTGTGAGTTCAACTGATTAAACTGCTGTTGATAGTTGGTACTCAGATTAGCAAAAGCTGCGTTATACCTGGTACGTCTCGTCTATACCTCATTTTTTACCGAATTTTATAACTTTTCATGTATCGAGAGCACAGCAGAAGAGGCCAAGGACATGTACGATAGTGAGACTCACCATCAAACACGTACGCACTCATATACTGATACGTCAAAATCAAATTCTGCTCTAACATTAAATATTTACAGGGGGGGGAGTATTTTAAACAATGTTCCGTGTGTTGGTGTGCCCGTCGCGTTTAAACTGTTGTACACCATGCAACTTTCGGTTGTCCTTTGTACCCCGACCTTTTCGCGTGTCAATCTGCTGTTTCAGTGTACAAAATGGTACAAGTATTATCGTCTCGTCGACCCTGGTAGCATCCAGGGGAGTCACCGGCCAGTAGTCAATCGCTAGGGAAATAATGGAAAACTCGCGAACGGTTTACGCAGCTTGCAAAGCTGAGTATTGATCGATCTGTCGATCGGTTGAACTCACAGCTGACGTATACTTTTTTTGTTCTAAATTAATAACAAAACAAAATGTAAAAAAAAGTAAAGTACCATCACCAGGTACCAGGTATTTTATTTATTTATTTATTTATTTTGCTCATACCATTTATTATCTTCGCACATCCATCTTCTTCTCTCTCTCCTTCCAACTCGTAACTCAGATCCGGGGTCACATAGCAGGCTCTTCTCCCCCCAGGCCTTCCCGCTACGGTGCGTGCCTTCTTTTTTATCGCGAGAAGATTTCAGCTTTTTCTTCCCTCGTCGACTCGCATCGAATTGTGCCTACCCACGCTGCAAGGCGCTCTCAACAATTAAATCCTTTTTGATTTTTAGTTTTGCAAATAAAGTCAAAAGTCCGACCCACCTGGGGCTCGAACCCAGGACTCAAACACAACAACAAGTAGAATTCGAGGTTAACCACTTGAACCACCGGGGCGACCGGCTCATATGCATTTCCTTGTCAAGGATATAGGCAAGTGACTCACTCCCCTGGATGCTACCCGGGTCGGCAAGACAAATCTTTTCAGGGCAAGCCAATCCCAATCCCCAACACTGCAACAGCCAGTCAGCAAGAGTGCCTGGTAGTACCGTGCGGCGCGATGCAAAGCGGTCTTCTGATTGACCATTGCAAGGTTGCGGCGGGATTCGAGATGATAAACGCTTTTGATTGGCTGCCCGAACATTGCAAGCATGTCGCTCCCTGTCTAAACATGCCAAACATGACACGGAACACCGTATCCAATATCACATCGTGTAGGTATCATTTGAAGGAGAGCGAATCACACTCAGCTGAGATGATCATGACGATGGCAGGGAAGGGGCTAATGGCGACAAGTTTGGGTCTGCTCGCGTCCATGGGCGGGTCGTTTGTGTGCGTGGCTCCTCTGCAAGCAAGAGGTGCTCTGGTAAAGAGCGGATGGCTATCATCTGGCAGTGTCGTAGCTGCAAAGTCGCCGCGTCGCGAGGTGAGGCTATGTCCGTTCGAGCGGCGCTCCACAACAATGCGCTCTTTTTCACACGTAGGGCAGCATTTGTCGCGTCGATTTGAGGCCTTAGCACAATCAGAAGACATACGAGTAGGGTGCAGGAGAATAAAGTTGTGTGTGCCTGACGTGTTGCACAGCTGACTCGAATGACTCAACGACGTACGTATCAGTACCTACCGGACGTCGTCAACTTCTAAAGCTACTGCTGCTGTAAGCTGTAACACAGTAAAAGTGGGCAGTGTATCTCTGTTCCCTGAACCACCATACAAGACGTGTCTACGTGCATACCAGGTACCTGGTACGACGTTTACTGCTGTTGTTGTAGGACAGCACTCCTTCTACAGCCAGTTTCATGGTACAGAATACAAGGGCTTCGTATGGATGCCTGCCGGCACCCATGCTACGGGTAGGGAATTACGAGGCGCTTCGCTCCGCGGGCGGCCTACGCCGCTGGCTACGCTCGCTCAAGAAGCAAAGGTGTCAAATTACCACGTATGCGACGCGGACAGAGGTCCATGATTGAATATACTGCTGCTGTACCAGGTAGTTTTTTTTCATGATCGTGGTTGCAAACTGGCAACGTGATACCAGGTATTGCTTAGAGTCCCGCCGCCATGCTTCAGGAGAAAGCAGCTCGGACGCCACATACGAGCGGGCGGTGGCCGTACGTACGTACATACCCCAGGTAGGATACCTCTATTCTTATTTTGATACTGGTATGCTGTATGTGTGAAAGTGAAAAGAGAGATCACAGCACGGCCCGGCACAGCAGCACCGCTAAAACAATGTAGTGAACGAAAGCGAAAAGTTCGGAAAGAAAAAAAATCTCCGTCCCCATGTAATAATGTTATGCCTGAATGGAACACCTTGCACCGCTCGAAAGAAGAAATCCAACAGCAGAGCTTCCCTCTCAGCCTCGTACGCCGCCCGCCCCTCTCGCGACCACCTCGCCACCGATTCGATCCGGGTAAAGCTTTCCTTACTCTCTGCCACAGTCAGCGCCGTCGCCCGCCTCGCATTAAGTCCGGTGCTCACTGTGGCCGTCGTTCGCGAGCTCAATAATGTTCTTGCTCAGACTGGGTACCTCCCTCTGTGATTTTCAGCCCGGTCGCAAAAATAAGCACCGCTGGAATCCTACTTTGTTATCCTGAACGACCCTTAAATACTCCTGCGTACTCTATCAAAAATCACAAATGGAGGCCAGACAGAGCCTATCTATTCGTGCATCCCTCGTGTCTCGAGGCACACGTGACGCCTAGCCACGAAAGCGGCGACCGCGCTCCTTGCACCCTCCCCTCTACCCGCCAGCACCCGCTGACACAAGGCGCCGGGCTCTCCCACGGTACCGTGATCGGAGCTCACGCGCGCACACGAAACGAAAACAAAATAAAAAGGACCGAGAGTGCCAAGAGAGATGGAGAAAACAAAGAACCGCTGGAAAGGTCCGGCAAGTAATGAAGGGAGGCGGTTCCCAAGGGTTAGGGTTAGGGTTAGGGTTAGGGTTAGTGGGAGCTCAGAGAGGACAGGGATGTACCTAACCCTAACCCTAAGCGAGCTCAAAGAGTGAGATATCTATGAGTATTTTTATACCTCAGTGCCAAGTCATGATTATTTTATTCAACGAACATAGAAATGAACGGTTTGATCTTGTTAATAGTACGAACAGGATCTGGTCAATGCCAAGTGGTGCAGGAAAAAGGCAATGCCGAGTTTCAGTTTTCAATTTTTGTAGCTGCCTGACTCCCAAGATATTGTAGACCAACTTTTATGGCATTTTCTTGCGGCGTTATTTCGGTCGTTTTCAGCGATCTCTGAAGCCGAAAGATCAGAACCGTCTATTAAACCGATGCCAATGGAAACGCGAAGTCCAAAAAATTTTTTTTCAAAAACATTGCTTTCGAAGAACAGCCGAAAAATTCCGGGTTCCGCCGCTGTGGGGAAAAAGAGAAAACATGTTTGATTCTTATTTTTATTTTCCTAACGGCTGCAGGCGGCGCGATTTTTTTTTTCTGGTTGCAAATTGTCAACACGCTGATAGAAACCAGCTCGTGCGACCATCGACGCTCGATCTCGGCAGAGACTCATCCCACGGCCAACCCGCTCGGTGTCCGGCAAAGCCAACGAATGTATATTACGGCCTCGAAGATATCAGGTGGATTCATGGTCTAGGGGGTGAGAGCTTGCCGGCGGCGTCCTACGGTATCCTCCCGAACCTAAAAGGAAAGGCTTTTTTTTGCCGTTCCAGACGGATGGAGAAGTTTTGTTTTCTGTTTTGTGCACACCAGCGGCCAAATGTTTTTTCATCATAGCATACGCCTGGTCAGCTCCTGCCACATGACACCGGCCACGGTGTGAAGACGGTGACGCTTGGGTGGGTCGGAGGCCCTAACGAACGCACTCCGTTCAGATTTTTTGACGCTGTCGTTGGTTTTGTCGACCGATGTCTGTCAAGGACTCGGAATCTCGCCGCTTCGAAACAAAGATCGGCCTGAGTTTTCTCAAGCCGATGTTGGCCCAACATCGACCCCAGATTTTCTTTTCCGGGCTTTCCAAACTTTTCGACTTTTTTTATTTTGAACGTGGGTTTTTGGAGGGTTTCTTCGAAATTCAAACTTTTTTTTATGCTCCGCTTTCCCATTGGCATAGGTCTCATGGGCAGGAAATCATCGATCCTTTTGATCTCAGTTCAAGACCTATGTCAATGGGAAAGCGAAGTATCAATAAAAAGTTTGAATTTCGAAGATACCCTCCAGAATGTTTTAGAACACGCTTCCTAAGGGCACGCTTGGAAAAAAAAAAGTTCCAAACTTTCGGAAAAGCCCGATATAAACAAATCTGGGGCCGATGTTGCGCCAACATCGGCTCGAGAAAAACTCAGGCCGATCTTTGGTTCGAACCGAGTCCTTGGCAGACATCGATCGACAAAACCAGCGACTGCGTCCTGAATTCTGAACGGAGTGCGCTCGTTAGGGTCTCCGACCCACCCTAGGGTCATCGTCTTCACACCATGGCCGGTGTCATGTGGCGGGAGCTGACCAGGCGTATGATGGAAAAACATTTGGCCGCTGGTTTGCACAAAACAGAAGACAAAACTTCTCCATCCGTCTCGAATGGCAAAAAATAGACTTTTTTTTCAGGTTTGGGAGGATACCGTAGGACGCCGACGACAAGCTCTCGCCCACTAGACCATGGATCCGCCTGATATCTTTGAGGCCGTCATCTGTATTCGTTGGCCTTGCCGGACACCGAGCGGGTTGGCTGGGCTGTCTATGTTGAGATCGAGCGTCGATCGTTGCACGAGCTGGTTTCTATCGGTGTGTTGACAATTTGCAACCAGAAAAAACAAATTGCGCCGCCTGCAGCCGTTGGGGGAAAAAAACGAAAACATTAAACGATTTTTCTCTTTTTTGCCACAGGGGTGGTACGAGGAATTTTTCGGCTGTTCTTTGAAAGCAATATTTTTAAAAGAAAACTTTTGGGCGTCGCGTTTCCATTGCCATAATAAGTCTGAGGGGGCACAAATCAGCTCAGTTCTCAGAGGTTTCTCACATTTGTTTTAGAACTGAGATTGCTTTGATTTTGTATACTATAGTACTACTGCTGCCCTTTTTCTGCCCAGCTGCCGAGTACCCCATACCCGCGTCGAAGTATCACACCTAACTACGGCGAGCTGTACCTACTGCCAACGACGCTCGTACAGGAGAGATGTGCCTCTCCTTTTCACCTAAACGCGATAGCAGCAGTAGCAGCAGTAGCACAACAGCACCGCTTTTGCTGCTGCTGCTGCTGCTGCTGCTGCTGCTGTGTGCAGCCGCAATCGCAACACTAGCAGCAGCACTGCATAAATATCAGCAGCAGTCGCAGCATCGCAGCAGACAACATGTCAGCTTGCAGTATCCGCCCAAAGTAGTGCGAGTACAGGACGCGTCACGCATCTGTACCAGTATACGCGCATTATCTATATCAAATACTCAATCATGACTACAGGCAGTAATCGCAATATATCACCCGAGATGTTGCGAGTATGAGCAGTATCGAACACCTGATACCTGGTACCTGGTACCAGGTACCTGATATCGATCGGCAGTACAGAACAACCACCTGACAAGCGCAAAGTACACTGCTAACATGGACAGAATTCTTAGCGTGGACCCCGAAATATTCAGGTTGGACATACGTGAAGCAAACGCGGCACAATATCCACAGCCGCACAGAACCCCGACATACTGCGAGTACTCGCAGTGGGAGCAAGCAGTCTCGAACTCTCGATTATTACCTCCAGTAGTGCTCGCCGAAATAGCTTGACGTGTTTTTCACCAGAAAAGGATGGGGCGAACATATTATCTTACAGTAATACCGGTACCCGGTACGCAAGCAAGCGGGGCAATACATGAAGTATGTCCAGTATCTTAAGTAGTACCTAGCATCTGGCTATGATTTTTTTTAACTGAAAAACGCCGACTGTGAGTACGACCGATTGAGTGGTTGAAACTCATCTTTGGAAGCTGCGTGATACGTCAGACACGCTCATCGGGCGCGCTTGTTATGAATATTTGGTTTTGCTTTGTACCAGGTACACATTTGAAGTAGAACACCTCTGAACTACTTTACTGGTGTTGCTGTAATATCAGTGCGCCTGCAGAGATCAGACCTTGCAGCGGCAGACAGTCCGAGCATGTAGAACCACTACTAGTACTAGTAATTGGTGGTAATGAGGCGCGACCTCGGTAATGCCTGCTGTAGTCATATCTGCGATAGATCATGCTAGACGAATACGGATTATTCTGTATTGCGCTGAACGAACGAACACGAACGAACATCTACTACTTACGTGCTACTACTTGTACGCCGTCGTGGGTGCAAAAACCCGCTTGCTCCTGCTGCCCCCCCCCCCCCACCCCCCCCCGTGGTCGGCCCTGCCTGGCGGCAAAGCCCGTATTGTCAGTTGCCGCCCCCGCCCCTGGCCGCTCCGGCTCCCGAAGAGGCCGCACCTGGTACCCTGGTACCAAATCACCGGGATAA
This sequence comes from Nereocystis luetkeana, assembly GCA_031213475.1. Classification (NCBI taxonomy): domain Eukaryota; class Phaeophyceae; order Laminariales; family Laminariaceae; genus Nereocystis; species Nereocystis luetkeana. The sequence continues at coordinate 10,955,998 of JARUPZ010000015.1, read as the reverse complement.
TATGCAACGATCTGGTACCAAGAAAGGCGCGATAACCCCGAGAAGGCGCGTGTAGTCGACCCCCGAAAAGAGAGGGGCAAGGGAAGGAAGCCACCGGGTAAGGCAACACCAAGGGAGTCGAACAGGCCGATGGCGGCCCGCGAAGCAAGGGAGTCGGGAGAAAGCGGTAGCATCAGCAAGGCCGAGAGATCGAGCGTTGAAGGGCTAAAAGCAAGATCTTCGCGGAGCAGCAACAGCAAAAAAAAAATCCAGGACCGAAGAAAACAAAACCTCCATGTCTCCGCGCCCCAGCAAAGATCCTTCGAGTTCGGGGTCGCCGCGCTCGAACACGGGACTGTCAACGCCTACCAATGAACATAAACTCCGAACAAACTATTAACCCTTCAATCGTTCAGATCCTGAATAGACGACTGACACGCGTGCCACCCTTGGGATTTTGCAGATCTCGAATATTTATCTTGAATACGAGCACGGGACTGTCGGGACCGCCAGCGCGTACGAACAAAACAATCTGGTGGCCTGCAATGCAAGGAGCGCTAGCATCAGCAAAGCAATGAGCGGTAGCATCAGTAAGGCCGATAAATCGAACCTCGGTCAGAAAAAAGCTAAGATCCAGTCTGTCACAATAAGCTTTTCAGGATAAACGGTAGCAGATCGCGTCTGTCGCGCACCAACAACAGCGAAACGAATCTCCAGGACCGAAGGAATAAAACCTCCGTATCTCCTCGATCCAACGAAGATCCTTCGAGTTTGAGGTCGCCGCGCTCGTCAGTGGCGCGAGACTCCGAGATGCGCGCATGAGAGAACACCGGTCGGAGCCCGGCGAGAGCGATCCTCGAGGAAAGCGGTCGAAAAAGCAAGCGCGAAGCCAGGTTAGCGAAGGTGTCTTGGAATCCAGTCTAAATTCAACACAGAATCGGACGCGAGTTCTTCCCTCTCAGGCGTCTCTGTTCATTATATATATATATACAAGCGATGTTTTGCATAAATCAGGTACACCTGTTCTACTTGAGCGAAAAACGGTTACCTCGCATATTCTGAAACCAAGTAAAAAAATACGCGAGCGCCTATAGCGGTGTTTTTGGCCATGACAAATCACACAAACTTATTTTTTGTTGCGTCTGAACATTGCGGCTGTTTCCTATGCGGTTCGATTTCGAGCTTCAGATTTGATAAAATTATCAAGTCCGTCAGCTGTGAGTTCGACTGAGTAAATATTAATAGTTGATACTCAAATTTGCAAGCTGCGTATTACGCCTCGTCTATACCCCATTTTTTACTGAATTTTACAAGATTTTTATTTTTCGATCCCAAAAATGAAATCACCTGCTTTATGCAGTCCGAGTATACAAAAAAAACTATTTTGAGATCTGATGCCCCAAGGGGTCGGATTCTGGGACGAAATCTAACGACTTGAACCATCGGATTCTCAAATCGAAAAAAATCCGGCCGGATTTGGGGGGGGGGGTCCACACTTTGCCTCTTAATTCAAGATGTTATCCACGACAGTCACAGCACGTAGCAGCAGAACAATCCATGAGTTGGATGGTGACACAGCTGAATAGCGACGTAGCTTCGCACTTGACGAGCAGTCGGCGGGCGGCACGTCTCTCGATCGCCATCCCACAGTCGGCTGGCGCGGGCTCGAGCGCACTCAGCGCGTACCTCTTCGTGGCTACGTGCTCGTAGACTACAGCAGTAGTAGCTGGCAGTCACATTGTGAAATACGAAATACGAAATATCGAGGCAGGTTGACTCTACGTAGCGCAGTCGGCATGTCTCTTCGCCGCTAGACCAGAGGTAGTCTGCATGGGCTCGGACACTTGGGTCCTACGCGCATTGCAACGCATTTGGCGCGTCTCTTGGCGGCGCCAGACCACGAACAACAGCAGTTGGTCTCGGCGCTTGCTCGAATCTCTAGTCGCTTATTATATCCGTTTTTTCCGCATAACGAGAAAAAAAAAACGGGAAAAAAATGAACTAAAATAAGAGGCCGAGTCGAATATGTGCGCGGTGCAGTTTTTCAGGATGACTCAACCGCCACAGCACGTGTTTCGAGACGGCGGTGGATAGACACAACTCGCACACGCGAGGCATGCGGTTCTCATGGTCCAACTCGCCCCCTCTTAAGTGCTCCAGGAGTTGTGTATCGGCCATCGCTGTTCGATGGCAGAGGTTTGAATGTTGAGTGGCACTCATGTCGAAGATTTTACCGCCACAGCCACTTCCTGATCCCCCGGTTTCTTGCGAGGACACCCCTTGGTCATTTCCTACCCATACATGTATGCGCCATTAGCAGATATGCCGCGTAGCAGCCACATGCACTACCTCGGCCATCGTGCGCATGCCAACCGGTCGTAGAATCTTTATCGGGATTTCATCCCAACGCTCCTAGGTTAGTTCTACTATGTTCCTCTTTGCCCCTAACCCTATTTCGGTTATTTGACACCCATTTCGAAAATATTAAGTGCTCTGGGATTTGAAAAAAAACAAAATGTGAAAACGGTATCAGGATCTCTACTTCTGTTTTATTTTATTTGACCAATAAAACTCACGCTGCACGTGCCCTTTAGTTCTGCTCTTAAGTTTTTTTCCTCGTGTTTTGTTTTTCATCTTTAGGACCGGCCCTGACGATAAAAACAAAAGTATTAGTAGGAACGATAAGATTGCTTATGGTGGTATAAACTTGCTTATCTTGATCTTTTAGGGGGCTTCAATCTTGAGTAAAATCAGGCGTTTACGACGACCTCCACAGGAAGGCTCGTAGATTCTTCTTCTTTTACTCTACCCTAACGTCAAGATATTTTCCCCACTCTAAATTCAAGACAAAACATCCCGTCTGATTTCAAGATAAAAACTTCCACACTCAGACCTATGCCTATGGGAAAGCGAAGTATCACCAAAAAGTTTGAATTTCAAAGATACCCTTCAAAAACGTTTAGAACACGCTTCCTATGGGCACGCTTGGAAAAAAATAGTTCCAAACTTTTCGAAAAGCCCGGAAAAAGTAACTTTGGGGCCGATGTTAGGGCAACATCGGCTTGAGACAAACTGAGGCCGATCTTTGCTTCGAAGCGGCGATATTCCGAGTCCTTGACAGACATCGATCGACAAAACCAACGACGACGTCATGAATTCTAAACAGCGTGCGCTCGGAAGGGGCTCCGTCCCTCCTTAGAGCCACTGTCTTCACACCATGGCCGGTGTCATGTGGCGGGAGCTGGCCAGGCGTATGATGAAAAAGTATTTGGCCGCTGGTGTGCACAAAGCAGAAGACCAAACATCTCCATCCGTCTCGAATGGCAAAAAATAGTTTTTTTTTCAGGTTTGGGGGGATACCGAAGGACGCCACCGGCACGCTCTCGCCCCCTAGACCATGGATCCACCTGATATCTTCGAGGCCGTCATCTGTATCCGTTGGCTTTGCCGGACACCGAGCGGGTAGGCAGTGGGCTGAGTTTTTGTCGAGATCGAGCGTCGATCGTCGCACGAGCGGGTTTCTATTAGCGTGTTGACAATTTGCAACAGGAAAAAACAAAGTGTGCCGCCTGCAGCCGTTGGGATGAAGAAAATAATAAACCAAGCATTTTTTTTTTATTTTTCCCCCCAGCGGCAATACGAGGAGATGTTCGACTGTTCTTCGAAAGCAAAATATTTGAAAACAACTTTTGGACTTCGCGTTTCCATTGGCATAGGTCTGAAGGCAAGATTTTTCGTGTGAAAAAAAATCCCCAAAACTCGAGTCAAAATGAAAAACACTCAGCACTGAGCGATGTAGCCGCTCCTACTCTGAATCAGAGATGAAAACTTCCGAATAACCGAAATAGAAGAAAACAGAAAATAAGAAAAGGATTTTCCGGTGGATTCGGATCTACCACGTGTAGACTGCTGGACTTCCCCCTCCACGTTCCGCACTACAGTATCTTTCGGTTAGCACTACGACAGTATCTTTGAGAACATCAAACCTCCCACAGTTCTACGATGAAGAGTAGCTTAAAGCATAGCAGTGTCCTCGTTTGGGTCCTCGGCAAGGCTGCCAACTCCGGGAGGCAGAAGGCCTGGTTTCGAATTCCACCTGTTCTGCGTTTTTTTTTTCATGGAGTAGGTGATGTGAGAAATTATATGGGTTTCAGTGTTATTTATTTTTCGTTATAGTTGTTGCACTTGTATGCGTTCCACTATGACTTAATTTTATCGTACAGCAGTACTTATTTCGCAGAGCGCTCGGCTCTGGAGGGCAGAAGCGTGAGGGAGTGGGGGGGGGGGGGGGGGGGGGGGAGTTCTTAGCAACGGCTTGGCAGGGATTCAAAATTTCAGGTTATATCTCCAAAAACCTATGTGGATATTTTGACTTTTTGTGCGGCGAAAAGTGTTTAAAATTTGGCGTTGCCTCCAAATTACTTAGTTTCAGCACAAGATCAACTTTAGGCGTAAATGTTGTCTCCGCATGGATCCTACGGAGTCAGTTATTTCAATATCCGCGCGATTGTTTTCACAGACATGCTTCGGAGTACCTGGAACCGGTTCCGTCCACAAAAAGCCATGGACACAACTATTAATCCTTTGGAAACACCTACTACTGTTTCTGATCGTTTTTTTAGGGCCCGTGGTTGGTCGGAACACATTTTCGCCTCTTGCACCAGCTTTAGGACCAAAGCGGAAAACATGGGTATGTCCCCCTCTTCCGCTGTTCAAGGGTTAGGGTTAGGGTTAGGGTTAGGGTTAGGGTTAGGTCAGTATGATGCCACCTACGGTATATTCGAGTGGATACTGTAATCAGCACTCGTGGTGGACAAAGTGGGCAAAGTTTGGGTTGATCAACTTGAACCAGCTCGTAGATATTATAATTCAAGTCCGGAACGCACTCCACGAGCCCTGCCATTGGTCCCAAACCCATTGCACCTGTGTTTGCCGGATAAAACCGAGGTACACCCAACTTCGTCCCTCTGCTCGACTTTCAACTGTTGTTTGTCGTTTTGTGAGTCAATCAGAGGCTCTTTATAGTTCTACCCTATGAGCGCTATACGAATGCCGACGTAAGCGAGGACCTCCGTCTTTCCTCCATACTACTGTGGCCGTGCTGCTAGCCTAAGCTTAGCAGGGTGTGATTTCCTAAATATGTGGAGGAAGGAAGGGGTTCCCCCGTACGTCGGCATTCGTACAATATAGTGGAACTATGAAGGGTCTCTAATTGGCCCAAAAATGGACGAAAAAGACAGTTGAATGAATTTCGAACAGAGTGACAAAGTCGGGTGCACCTGGATTTTTGCCGCGACCAAGATAGGTGCGATGCGTTTGGACCAATGGCAGGGCTCGTGGGGTGCTTTTTATTTGATTTGAATCATCCATCTGTTTTTGGCCCCAAAAGGACCAGGGTTAGGGTTGTAGGGTTAGCTGCTTCGCTTTTTTTGCTTTTCGCGGGTATACTCACGAGTATCTGTTTTTTTCCTGAAGCACGAAGCACACAGTCCGCAACTCGGAGTGCCTGAGAACCAGGAACATGTCGTCGAGCTTATACGTGTGTTTTCCCGCCAACAAAACCAAACTCATTGCACACAACCAAGGAAGCGGAGGTAGTGGAAGCGCTGCCAGTGGCGGAGGTAGTGGTGTGGGTGGGGTTGGACCGTTGTTGGCTGTGCACGAAAAGAAGCCGACCGCAGCTACAAGTGTTTGCGGCGTCCAGACTGTTTGTGCACCTGGAGCAGGAATCTCTTGGCGTTTGCCAATCGTCATTTTTTATCTATGCTAATTGTCTACCTCCGTGCGCTTCATTTCTATTTTGTCAACCTACTCGTCATGAGCTAGCAAAGCGCGCGGAAGCCGCGGCGGAGCGAAGAGCCTTGCATACCTTACACACGAGTACTAAGCACCGCTCGTTTTCTAACCGCGCAAAACGGTTTGCCTTTTTTTGGCGTGTCAAGGTTTTCAAATTCGGGCGGTATACCTCAATATTGATGAGCATGCGCCCGCATCAACCTATGCACATCACGACGCTCTCAATGAACGGTACTTTCAAGTTTTCCATGCGTCCGCCCTGAGTGGGTGTCCGAGACGTTGCACAGACACACAACAGTGGACTCTGGGTGTGCTATATTTCACGCTAAACCGTATTTTCCCCAGCGGCAGCTGCACGTTCCATGGACCCCAACTATTGCTAGATGCTGGTAGGCAGGGCAATAATTACATCACAGAATAACGGTAGATACATAATAACGGCAGGTTACTTATTTTGGTGTCAAGCACACTGGACACGAAAGATATACTCGCAAGCCAACAAACCGAACATCAAACAGATGAAGTTAAGAGAAAGGAAGAGAAGAGAACAAGGACAGAATTAAAATAAAATCAAATCAAATGGAGACCAGCGAAAGGAAGAAAGGTACACACAGAATGTCAGAATGAAGCAGAGAACAACTTGTTGCGCGCAAGAGCCAGTACTGAGAGGCTCACACGGGGAAGCGAAATGCGTGATAGAAAATACTAAAACTGAACGAGAAAGCAGCGGCAAGCCGAACTGGAACCTTGCCGCACGATCGGCCATCACCTTCTCATTCGCTTGGGCAGTAGCATCGCTGTCGCACGCCCCCTCGAAGAAGACTGGCTCAAACAAAAAGCCCACAGAGGCTCCCTGTATACCTCATACTCCGAGCATACTCGGAGCGTCGAGCACAGTTCGTATTACGAGTACTGAGAGTATTTCAGAACTGCCGGCTCAAGTACCGTGTGCGCTTTGAGCGCAATCTGTAGGTATGCCACCAATACCTGCTACCAAAACTCCTCCCAGGTAGACGGGCCGTTGCGCGGTCACGTACGTGCTCGGTGCTAGGTGTACACCACCCATGACAGGGCTTGGTGCAACATATACGACAGCCGACAGTTGTGTACTGCTGTTACTGCTGTATGTCTGCTGCTGCTGCTGCTTCCGCTGACGTTGAAAACATATGTACAGCAGAGGGAGCGTTCGAGGGTGGTGCACTATCTACGAAAAAACTAAGAACATACATGGGGGTTTCCATGTCACCTACTCGGAAAAGCAATCCCTTGTTTTTTAGAGCCACCTCAGCGACGTTCAATTAACCGAGCATCACTCCACGGTGCTCGGCCGGGATCCAAACATGCGTCGTAATGTACCCACGCCCCCCTTGCTTAGCCCGCAGCCGAAAGTGCGAGAAAGAACACTCGGCCGCCGGAGAGCAGCATGCCTGAAAAAACAAAATGCATATTATACATACCTGGTATACATATACATATAGATATACCGATGCTTATCGTCACCAAGACCATTTTGATATGGTGTGCGAGAGCCGCATCGTATCCCTTATACCCTGGTACCAAATAAAAAATAACCCTAGGGTTAGAGGGGCCACGCCCAGCAAAGACGGTAGAGGCGGTGGACATCATACAAACAGAGCAGGGATCTGTCTCCGCCCAAATACCGTTATCTACTGTAGTGGGCAAATGGGGATGATGGGTTAGGGTTAGGGTCAGGACCTGGTCTATCCGATGTGTGTGGTGTTTTCGTTCAACATATTTAGCCCATACGATATGATTGGAAGCGTCAACAGTAATCATCCCGCTGTTGGTATTGATACAACCGTTCCCCAGTCGACGAGATGCCGCATGGAAGCAACGGAGCTCGAACAGCTAAACGAGTACATCAAGGGCAAGCGGCTGGATGTCGTCGACGAGGTACGTTGCCCCTTCAGGTCATTGGGCTGCATACAGTTCTTGGTCATCGCAGGTGGACACAGCACAGACAACCCCCGGCTGGCTGCCGCGGTCATTGTTTAGTTTAACGATATTAAGGTCACAACCAACTATGCTATCGGTGGCTGCCATGCTGCGGACAATCTTCTGTGGTTCGGTATTGGGATTTTGATACTTGGGCGGGAATAGTGGGCAGCTGCTTCTGACAGACTTAGGGATAGGCTTCGAAAACGGGAGGGCTGAAAGTGTGGGTGGGTTTAGCCATCCCACCAAGGCGAAAAAACTAGTGCGTTTCGCCTTCTTGCCCCCCGTGTTTGTTCATCACCACTGGATAATAACCCCAGTGGTCTCAGGGCTTGACGATATGGACTTCTAAACCGTGAAGCCTCGAAGGATGAGGCGGTTCCAGATGTATCACGCGAGTTGCCTGAGTATGATGAATCCTTGGTTGTCTGTGAAGACGCCATCATTTTGACATTTCGACCTCGTCGAACACCCCCCCCCCCCTACTGTGGTGATGTTTTCACATGGCTCTTTACTGCACTGGCTGGTGAAGCAGTGCTTGTTTTCACATTCCCTTGTTTTGTTTCCGGACGGAATCCTCGCCCTCAGGTTTCTGGCGTCTGCAAGTACGAGTTCGACATCGAAGCGCCTGGCAGCATGACAAACCGGTTAAATCACCGCATCACTCGAGTGATCAAGGACAAGGCCGACTTTCCCGGTCACATGAAGGGCCAGGTGAGGGAGCTGCTCTCGTTGTTTTTTGTTGCTGGTGTAAGACTTGTGGAGGGTTAGGTTTAAGGTTACTATTGTCAGCAACAGACACCCGGATATAGGGTACGGGAGACACATGCACATATTTTCCACTGATGATATTGTTCATTTGAGTTTACTAGATCGTATACGCTCATAATGCATGCAATAAGGTTTTTTCTCCTCATGGAGTGGCCCATTATCGGCACACCCTAACCCGCTGTACTTGAGATACCCAAAGAACCGTCGGCTTTGCCATTCATGTGTTTTTGCTGCGAGTATGAGAGGGCCTGTGATAATCATGCTACTCCTTGGAAACGGCGTACTTGGATGAGAAAACGTATCGCAACCGCTCCTGTACATGAGGGCGTGCTGTGTGAAGGGTTCCGGTATATACCTATTAATGCGGCCGTGGATGCTCTTCCGGCGATGTCTGACGCTGAACAACGGCAGTGCCGCACGGTATGTCGTAAACTTCAGTAGGCTCTGCCAGTACAGCAATATTCAGCGCAGCTCCTCGCACCCGCAATTGCATCCCTTTCAGAGTTTGTCGTGGTATGTGGTTCGTTCCTTGAGAAACTGAATCGAACTGAATCTGAACCAGAAGCCGAACTGAGTCAACCCTAACCCTAACCCTAACCCTAAGCGGAACGCACAGAATCGCCCCTAACCCTAACCCAATATTATTATTTTCGAGTTTCGAGGTTCTGCCCAGACTGAGCCACACTATGTTCGCGTGTCAATAGCTGACCCCAACCGATCCCCTTGGCTCTCAGCAGAACCGCACATAGCCGTAAAAACAAGCAAGGTGCGGCTCAAATCCGTAAAGTTCATATTTGTTCGCAGCGCCAGGGCATAATCCTGCAAATATCCCCGATCATTCTAGTCGTATTTGGACCCACCACCGTCACTTTAGGTTTCTATGGTTAGGGTGCATCAAGCCTGCAACGCGCGTATTCACGCCCAATGCTCGCGCGATCGCGCAGCACGTTCTCACGTGTTCTTCCACAGGGCCCCACCCGCAAATTTCCGGAAAAACTTCGGCACACATAAATGAGTGCTCGTAGCCCGGATGAGGCGCAACTCCATTATATCTAGCACTCCCTCTGCTGAGCTGCTGATATTCCCTTCTCCACCACGATTACGGAAACGGCTGTTCCTTGCTGCGCACTCACTGCCCACGCGGCTTGAGCTGTTGACGCATTGTCCTTAGCTATTGCGGTATTGCCCTTACCTATTACTGTATTGTCCGTATTTGCTGTTGCCTCTAAGGTCACTCGTAAGAGAATGCGCCACGGTTGGAACAGGATGAGCTACAGACAGCCGTTATTACACCCGAAGAGTATTCTGAAGATCACAACGAAGTCTTCTCTCCTCTTCGTCTCGACTCTTTGATCGTTTCCCGCGTACAGGTTATATCCATTTCTGGAGCCCCCCTTTCAGTTAGCCCCTCCGCTGTTTTTCCGCCTTGCAAATTGCTACTGATAGGCCTACAGAGTCGCTGACCGCATGCACAGTCGCCCATAGCGAGTTGGCCACCGTAGAAAAACATACTACAGCAGGATGAACTCAACGAACACAAGTATTGCGGTGCGCTTAGTCTGTGGGTATGTATCTATCGACTTCGGGGACCCCAAAAAGATAAACTGACCGACAAAGAAGGGTCTACGGTCATTGCCATTTGATTTTCGCCAGGCTTTAGTGTCTGTGCTAGTGTGATGTTCAAGCTGCGCCAGGCTTACTCCTCGCACCCTGTCGCACTGTCATAATTTCATGTTTTCTTGCCCAAGCGCGCTTTTTGCAACCTCGGCGTCTTTCTTTGTGTTTTCTGTTAGGCGTGCCTTACTGCAGCCCAAACGCTTATCGTTCGTCGGCCATGCTGGTGAGCGACCTACGTCCCTGTCGTCAACACTCGATCAACCCGCGTGAAAAACAAATAACGGGGTGTGTCTCACTTCCCAAAGCAATGGGAATATTTCTGTCTCATACGGACTGCAAGTTCACTGAACGGAGGTACTTATTTGAACCAGGCCATCGAATTCAGTATGATGTCATTTTTGCATGTCGCATTTTTCCACAATCCCGTTCTACCTCTTATCTACAAGAGCCCTATCCCCAAGCTGACTATAAGTCGTCGATTAGTCATTAGATTATAACCAGTTGGCTAGGGTATTTCAGTTGGTGGTGTGCGGTAATTCTCGGAGATACGTGTTGTTGTATATGACAGATTCGTTTGTGGCTGGATCTTTGTTTTTTTCCGATACGTCTGAAGTCAGGTAGTCGGCTTAGTTCGCCGCCCATCTAATGACTAACCACCAGGCGCAGCCAACTCACAGCGCTAGTATCTACAGTCGTGGCTTCCCAAAATACCCCCCACGTTGTGTCTGCCCCGTGAGGCTGCGAGGATCACAACATAAGTTCATGGTTCTCGATCGTCACCCGCCATCTTTCGTAACTTTTTTAAATCCGGGGCTTTAGGCGCGGAATCCATGTAGTTGTTCTATTCGCTATGATCTTGGATTTCATGCTCAAGTATTACTGCGTGTGACAAAGGAAGTCCAGAGGTGTCCCATCGCTGGAACCCAACCCAAATCCTTAGCACTACGCCCGAGAAACTGTTCTGCTTAGCGCTTATTTAGGCGGTGTGGGTGATACCTCTCTTGCCCTCGGTTTGCCCGCCTTGAGATCGAGCCAGAGTTCAAACAAACTAGTTTTCTTCCACCAACTCCAATTTCAGACTACTAAGTTCGTTTGCGTCGTCAGTCATGGACAATCGATACTTAGGCGGAGTAAAAGATAGTACGACCTGTCCCTTCCATTTTTTCTGTACTTTTCTAGACCGAGCTACTGACCGAGTCCGTCTTATTTATTTTTTTAGGGTGTTCCGAATTGCTATATATCCTATTCGGAATACAAACTGAGAAATCATGGGAAATTCGAAGTACCACGTTCGTTTCCGGGTACCGTGTGTGTTGTTACAGTTCAATGGGCGGTACTGACTTTGCTTTGGTTCTGCTTCGGGGGAAGCAACTGGCCGCGACGTGAAGCACTCAACGGATCAACGACAGCGCACGCCACATGGAAAAAAAGTGCGCGTGCTGCTGTACCACATCAACACACAAGGGCGCAGACAAGCAGCGTGTACACGCATGCATGAGCGGACCATACGACACCGGCGGGCCCTCAGGGTAGCCAGCGTATGTCAAGCTGCGTCTGCTAAGTTAATAACATCTACTTTAAACGTTTCTGGCGCTCTTCCCGCCACTTGCGCCTCCGCGGCGATTCGCGCCTCCATTTGCTGATGCATGAGTTGATGCTGTGCGCTCATCTCGACTTGGGTTTCGACCACGACGACATCCAATTAGCGCCTGATATGTTGCTCCACATATTTTTGTTCGATTTGTGCTCGGAAATGAGCGTAGCAGCAGTTCGAAATGACTTTGTTTTACAAAGTAGTCTGGGCGTGTCTCACATGCTGCGGCTGTGTAGCTTTGTCGCAGAGGCCTGCCACTGCCTCAAGGCCGTCGTGTTCCACGCCAAGCTCCCGGCGTGCGGCCGCGGACGCTTGGTAGCGCGTTTTGCCGAAGCGTCGCCGATAACCGGATACGAAGTATATTGCTTTGGGCGACCGTTTGACGTTTTCAATTTCCTCCGTTGTCTTTCGGCGCTTTTCAGTATCATTCTAACGTCTTTGAAGTGCGCACCTGTTGTACTGCGTGGACAACTTGGATGCAGAAGTTGGGTGATACCTGGTATGTTTTTTGTCCGCTACTGGGTAGATTCAACCTAGGTTCTGCGGTCTGCCCTAAATTCCAATGCGATCATGTCAAGGCGAGTTGTCTTACTCACGCCAAGCAACGTAATTTGCGCACTAAAGACAGAACGGATGAAACCTTTTCTTTTGGCGCGTTCAGACGCAAACACCAACTGAAAAATTAGCGCGCCGTCTTTCGCTCTGTACATGGTAACGACCTTTTGCGTCACATTGCAGGAATGCGTGCTCTGGCGTTGTACTTTCCTGTGATCAGCGCAAATGCCAATGTGTAGTATGCCAGAAAACGGATAGGGGGGCTGCGTTGAAATTGGCATGGCTGCGGCTCCCGAGGGTTGCCTGCGAAACAATACAGTTACACTTATGCGTTGAAGGAGCGGTTCGTCTTGAACTACGACAATCTCCTTAGGAGGTAAATCTTGTAGTGGCTGCCAATATCCTGTCCATTCCGCTTGTACAATGCTTGTCAGCTGGTATTGTCGTTCAGCCATGTCTCAGCGGAGTAAACACTTGCCCTCGGCTGATTGAGTGCGCCAGGAAGAAGAACGGTGACCGTAGGGGCGAGGTATGTAGGTTTTGGTTATCGACACACACGTCTCGGTTGCTGTTGCTTTTCTTTCACACGATACGCTTTTTTTTACAGTCTTTTCCCGTGCCTAATTGCGCGCACAGAGGAATCAGGCCTGAGGCTGACATTTTATAGGAAATTGTGTCCCACACGTGCCTGATGGTGGAGACTCGGGCGGTTCACTAGCGATCAACTGTTGAAGACAGTGTAAAAGTTACGCAGCAGCAGTTAATAGGAATTTCTGCAGGCATGTAGCGAGCGCGCCCCTTCGTGAAACGGCCCTTACAACGTTTTTTCATAGCGCGCCTTTTTTTTGTTAGCGTTTGGTCTGATTTTGCGCTTTGGCGTCGTTATGATCGCTTTATGTCTTTGTACAGCTTGTTAATCGTTTTGGCGCCGCCCCTGCTGAAACGCCCCAACGTTATCGCACCGTGATGGCAGATCCCTCTCCAGCTAATGGGCGAAGTAAACAAGGTTAGTTTGTGTTCGTTTATGTTCATATTTACCACGAGTCTGTTAGTGATTGCTTCTCCTGCGCTTTTTTCGTGGATGGGCTCACCGTCTCCTTCGTCCCTTTACCAGCTGTCGTCGTGCTGGAGACCGTATAGTCCCAGCTGTGTTTCCGTGTCCCGCATCTGTACCGTCGTTGTCGGTGATGTGCTCTGCTGTGCTGTCTGTCGGGGCCGTTTAATAGGTGCTTCCTCCCTTAGTAGTTGTATTATATACCCTAACCCTACCCCTAATCTATCAACTCTATTTTCGGTATGCATGAGACACACGAGGTGTTGACCAAGAAGGCCTCTGGTTGTGATTTTAAGCACGTACCTACGAAAATTGCAATCTCGAGCCCTTATTGCGTGCTTTTGAGCTGCAGATGTAGGTGTAATGACGAGGCGTACTCCTTGTTCTCGTGTGACTACATCGTTTCATAACATTCCCGGACGTCATGGTGAAGTTCGCAGTTGTTGGTATTCTCCGTGTTATCGGTGCTTAGCCTTTATCGGGTTTTACAGTTATGGGGACACCGACCACGATGGAACCCGAACTATCGGCTACTCTAATTGCCCATGTTTTTCTTGTCTCGATGGTGCTATGTGTTCGCGCGCAGTTCGTGGTGGAGGAGATCATGAATGATAGCATATTGATTGCGCTGGAGACGTACGGACTAGTTGGAGCCCAAGGGGAGGGCACGGAGGCCGAACTCAATACCGACATGAACGAGATGATCGCGGTGCGTGCTAGACTATACCTGGAAGTATGAGGCGATACAGCAGCTATCGCTCTAACCAATAGTTATATGAAGTGACCGCGTGCAGCCATGATACGTTCGCCGAGTCATGGCACTGCCCGCCTGCAGCCGAAACGATGCCCTATAACCTACGAAGAGCATGAAAACAGTGAGACAGGCAAAACGCTCAAAATGACAAAATATTCCGTGGCTTCTTCCGTTCCATGCAGAATTTCAAGCCGGGAAAGTCGCTGTTCTTCACCTGTACGATGAGCGCTAAGATCAAGCCTGAAAGTGGCGATGAGGACGGGGACTCTGCGGTGGAAGACGCAACACTGTCGGATAGCAGCTAGTGTCGTTTGCGACCTTAGCGTTGTCGAGCTGGCTACTGTAGTCGCCGCCACGGCTTTACCGGCATGCGATGCTGTCTTAAAAAGGTGGTATGACTTTCGTTCTGGAAGGCGTCCCTGTTGACTTTCGATGGTTCTTTAAATGTCGGAACGTTTCGCTGTTTGAAACTACTCGCACCCTCCTTTCTTGCCGTTTTTAGGAACGCCAATCATTGTGTTCATCGACTAAGTCTTACAGGTCTCCAGCGAGAGTAGTTATTTCTTGGACGGCTTCCGTAGTGCCATATCGTATTTCTTGGAGGTCCGATATATTCGGCTGCTGTTATTTTCTTCCATTCCATCGTTTAAAAGCGTTACTATTCGTGTCCAACGGAACAAGTGCATCATGCCTGCCACTTCGCCGACGAGGGGAGTATCTTTCTGGGGAGTCTTGAACGAGGGGAGAGTAGACTCGTTGTGCGTGATACGTATCCTTGCACAACACCTTGTGAACCTCCGGCCGAGTTTCTACTGGCGTGATTTCGTTGGCACGTGGTCCCAGTGGAGCATTAACTTCAGCTGTGTCCTCATTCCTGCTGAGATCAGACTTTGGTTCAGTCAGCAGCCGATGCCTCGCTTCCTGAGACACCCGCACTTCGGGGGGCGGACCGCGGTCTCCCTGATAGACGTCGTGTAAAGGCCCGTGCGCAGGCAAGGTGCGATTCGCATGCAGAAATGCGCCCAACTGCCAGAAGTGTCACGTATTCGAATACTTTGCCGTCGCCTCCACCCCCAAGAAGAAAGCGATAAGCTTGTAAAAAGTCTCGGTTCCACGAGATCGCGGCTGTCACTGCGGCTCCCGTCCACATCGAGGCGCCCAGTAGTCTTTCGAACATGCTCTTGCCACGCGTTCATTTTCCTCCTACTGTCGGCTGGGGTTTCTCAAACGATTTTGTTTTTTCGTCTTTTAGCTTTGTGAGTATGGCCTTGACCCTCTTGTCTGATGTCATCATTCCCGACGAGGCGTTCCGGAACCTGTTTCTTCATCCGATTTGCGATTAGACATAAAACGGTATACCATGGTACCTGGTATCGGGGATGCTTCACGTCAGCAGCAAAATAGGAAATCCGCCATTGAAGGCATCTTTCATCGGCAGCGCTCATCGGCTACGCCTTAACGTCAACTGGCGCTAAACATGCTGGTATACCATGTTCGGTTGAGCCCTTTTTTCAGACATGTGTATGAAACAAGTGATATTCCCCAAGGTTCACTTCGGGTCTCAACCGAAAAGTCAGAACGTGTTCGTCAGACTGGAACAATATTATAAAACGGTATAACTGTGGTTCCTCCACGGCCACAAGGTAAATGAAGAACGCAATGATCAGGTCGATGCCCAACAACCCAAACAGGGAGACACCATTATTGCACCAGTATATATATTTCTGTCGAACGGCCCACGTCTCCAAGACGTATTGGGTTGTGTTACGATATATAATTACTGGTACATGCAGGCTGCTTCAAGCATATCGCGCCAAATTTTGTCCGCCACGAATGCCGATCACAATATGAACGCGGGTGTCGCAAATATCGCATCATACTGACCCTGATGAACAGTGGGAGAGGATGACATGACCACCAGTTTTTGGTGAGGGCCTAGAGCTGGCGCTAGCGGCGACCATAGGCCTGAAAAAAGGTACCCTGGTACCAGGTAACAAATAGGCTGGCGTTTCTATAGTTTTTTTTTTGTGTTTCATTTTTATTCGAAACGAACCGCATTCAGGTACTCCAAGGCATGTCTGTTGAGGGCTTCGCACACTTATTCGAAGAACTGAATGCGTAGGACCAATATGACGTCATATTTCACGACACATGTTGATCCTATACTGAAACTAGTCAAAACCGAGACAACGCCTTTTTTTGGCACTTCTACCGTACTAAATTCGTAATGTCTACGCCGTCTTTCGAAGACAGACCCTGAAATTCCCTAGGTTTACCTATAGGGTTTCTAGGTGCAAAATAAAAAAACTGTCCTACTGGGCAAAATGACAAAAAGCGGTACACAAGTGATTTTTTGCCATTTCACGGTACAAAAGTTTCAAACCAGGATATCAGGGTACATCCAACCCAAGTTGTATTAATTTTCTGTCACGGTATACATACCGTTTTCTGGCAAAATGCCAATGTCCGTCCGAGTCGCAAAAATGACAAAGACGGTACACCCAATGTATGTTTGCCAGTTGACGATACAAGAAAAACAAACGAGGCAATCAGGGCACACTAAACCCAAGTTAGATGACTTTTTCTGTCATGGTACGTATACCTTTATTCCGGTGAAAAAACAATTGCTGGTGTAGACAAAGTTACGTACAAAAACCGCGTTCTTGAATACAAGCGCTTTCTCGTACTCGTATTCATGCAAATTGTCAAGCGTAGCTTATATATATATATATTCGTGTCGTTTGCGTGTGTGTACTCAGAGCACGGCACCGCGGGCGAGCCCGGCGCCGTCGTGGGTGTCAGCGGGTGCTGGCGGGTAGAGGGGGGGGGTTGCGAGGATCCCGGTCGCCGTTTTCGTGGCTATACGCGTGTGCCTCCAGACACGAGGGAATCACGAATGGGCTCTGTCTGGGCCCCTCGTTTGTAGTCGGTTATATTACGCACGAGTCTATAAGGGTCCTTCGGGATTGCAAAATAATATTCAAGCGGTGCTTATTTTCGCGACCAAGGTGGAGTTCACAGAGAGAGCCACGTAGTGTAAGCACCGACTTGGTCGAGCTGGCGAAC